>CAJNJA010011061.1:0-13858 GCA_905231915.1 Symbiodinium necroappetens | reverse complement strand
AGTCGTCGTCGTCGTGGTCGTCGTCCCTCTCCCTTAGAAGCTTAGAGGCACCTTTACTGTAGAGTCTAATTGCATAGAATACGGCTTGGAGGGGTGAGATAATAGTATGCTTTTAACTTACTGAGGAACCCTTTAGAAAAAATTGGCAATTCTTCAACCCTGAAAGCACAAAAATCCTCAAACCCGAGAAGTCTCAACGATCTGAATACCCTAACCCTAAGCCTCCAGCCCCTGAAGCAACCCGAAAACAAGCTAGTGCAACAGTAGCCGTAATCATACAAGGGACATCATGATATGATTTTATACGAAATGATACTAGTACGGTACGATGCGATGTGAGAGGTTATGCGATTGTTCGCTTTGCTGTTGTTTGATGACATGGCATAGTCTGGTATGTTGTGGCATGCTATGCTATGCTACGCTATGCTGTGCTATGGTATTCTACAGTGTGGTATGATATGGTATGATGTGACAGAATGTGATATGAGATGATATGGTATGATATGATATGATACGCTGTGGTGTGATATGGTAAGATATGCTAGGATGCGGTACGATACGACATGATACGATATGATACGATATAATATGGCATGGCATGACATGGCAAGGCATGACACGACATTTATGGGCATGACATGACATGACATGACATGACATGACATGACATGATGTGGTGTGCTACGAAAACGACGAGACGATATAGAGGCCTCTTGAAAGTAATCACGAAGTTATAGTGCCAACTAGACGCTGCATCCTAACCCGAACTCCCAGAAATCTGAAGCCTAAGCCCTCAACCTAAAGCCCAAACCCTTCCAGACGAGCGGCATCTTCGCGTAAGTCTCAAACTTGGCCTGCAGCCGGTCCTTCGAACTGCCATTGCAATGAGGCTACCAGGTGACTAGGTTTGGGTCCCCGTTTAGGATCTTGTGGGGTTTTATGGGGTGTTATAAGGTTTTATCGGGTTACAGAAAAACTGGGGCACCTGATTTCCGGATCCTTGCGTAAAGGGTCCTATTGTTTAGAGTTCTACATGGGTAGTTCCCTGAATCGGAGCCCCTGTTTAGGCCCCAATCGAGTACGGCACCCTTATGAGAAGGACCCTAAAAAAGACCCTAGTTTAGAGAACTACTGTTGATGATATAAATCCTGCATTGCCTTATGGACCCTAAACTATGCGAATTATGGTATATTCCTTGTTGTGGGCAATGCAGGCCTTGCATCATCAACCGTAGTTTAGGGAACTACCTACATGAAGGTCCGCATATTCGAAAACTCCCGAATCCCCCAGATTGCTTTAAACACAAAATGCCTCTGGTCTTTCGGCGCTTGGGTTTAGGGTTTAGGGGTTAGGGTTTAGTGATGTTTCAAGGTAGGGTTTAGGGTTCAGGGTACAAGGGATCGAGAAAATTTGGTCTGGCGGAATACCTAGGGCAGTCTACAAATCCAGAACTGATTTCGCACTGGTTTAGACTTTTGGGTCAGCGGGATTTGCTTGGTTCGAAATCTCCAACGCCTGAACCAAAAACAAGGCCCTTGAAAAATTGTATAAACCCCAAAACCAACCCCTCGACCCCTGGCAGAACCCCGGAATGCCCTAAACCCTGAGCCCTTAGCAAAACCTCAAGCCAGCCTAAACCCTAAACGCCCTAAACCCTAAACCCTAAACCCTACACCCTGAACGATAAAAAAAGAGGCTTAAAGCTTAAACACTTAGGGCCCCTGTTTCCGGAATCCCCAGCTCTCAAATAACAGGGCAACCCTGATATAAACCCTGCTTCAAAGTAGGGTTCAGGGTTTACAATTAGGGTTTAGGGTTCAGAGGTTTAAGTTTTAGGGTTTAGGGTTTAGGGTTTAATTAGGGTTTAGGATTTAGAGGTTTAGGGTTCGGGCTTTGGGGAGTAGGACTTTGCGGCTAAGCGTGGAGGGCTTCGGCCCTTGAGGGCTTTTAGTCAGTCAGATACCTACACGAAGGCTCGCGAGTAGCTAGAAGTAAAAGGTTATACGCACCACATGCATGAAGTCACTGTAGCTATGAATGCCGTAAGCTACCCTAGCCTACTTTTTTTCTGTAGGCCCTAATTGTAAGCCCCACTGTAGAAGCTGTCCGGACCCTACTTACCAATACCCATGACCCTTTGAGTAGACTCCACGGGCATGAGCGGCTCTTTTTGCCCCAAGTTCAAAGACCTCAAGGCTTAAAACCCATGAGGGGTTTTGGGTTCAGCCCTACCTCCCCAAACCCTAAACCCTTAAGGGTTTGAGTTGAGGGGCCTGGGTGGAAATCCGAATGCCGCAAACCGCTGCCGGGCAGCAGAAAGCCCTTCTTTGCCTAAACGAACGTCCCCTCAACAGCGTATGAACCCTACACACCGAAGAACTGGCCCAGAATCCTTTCAACATGGAGCCGTCCGTAAAACAAGGACAAGTGTACCAGGATACGGTTGCTTCGGCCTGCGTAACCTGGCGCAGGTCTGCGCTAGTTAGCGTCCAGAGGTCGCACGTCCTCGCGGGGGTGTTTGGCCCAGTGGGCTGCATCTATGGAGGCCTCGGGGGCGCTTGGGGCTTAGGGTTGAGGGTTTAGGGTTTAGGGTTTGTGCAGTAGAGAGAAACCTTATGGTACTTTGAGGCTTGTGACTGCTTCTGCAGAAGTGATTGGTCAAGGTCTTGACTCTAAGGGGTTAAGGCTTCGGGGATATTGGCTCAGGGTCGTTTCTGGTTTATAGTTTCGCGGTTTGATGCTCCGTGCGTAGGGACGGGTCCACTTAAGCCTTTGAGATGCGTGGGGTTGTTGCTAAGGAGCCTAATATTAATATGAGTACCCTCAAAAACGGGATCATGTAGATGATGTAGTGCTTACCGTGTCATGCGCCCTAAACCCTAAACCCTCGGAAGCCCCGAATGTGGGGAAGCCAGCTTGCTGGGTGGCAGCTTCGGAGGTGTAGAGGTTCTCAAGGAGTAAGGCCTGCCTTGCCACGCAACCCCGGAAGCCTCAGCACCCAGAAAAGGGGAATTTAGGGTTTAGGACTTTAGGGCTTTAGGGTTTAGGGTTTAGGGTTTAGGGTTTAGGGTTCAGCAGCTCCGGATCGAGCAGTTTTTTTCACGGTTTAGACATAGCACCCACCCACCCCGGAATCCCATAACATTGTAAATTACAAGTCCGTTCTTTTACACCAAGGAGTTCCATTTATAGTTGGACTATTTTCGCTTTACATGACATAGTCATTTACACTATTTTATTAGGACCCGAAACTCTAGAACCCTAAACCTTAAAGCCCTAAAACCTAAAGCCTTAAACCCTAGGGCCCTAAGCCCTAGAGCCTTAAACCTCAAAGCAACCTTGAAACCAGCCCACAGCCCTGAGCCTTAAATCCTAAACCCTCAAGCCAGCCCGCAGCCCTTGGCCCTAAAACCTAAACCCTAGAGCCAAACCACAGCCCTGAGCCCTAAATCCTAGACCCTGACCCGATTTGTAAGGCCAAAATTAGCCCGAAACAATGAAACCGATCAGGGTCTGGGGCCTTTTAGACCCGGACCCGAGCTAGACCCTGACCCGGTTTCAACGTTTAAAGCCAAAAATTGGCCTTAAACGGTGAAACCGGGTCAGGGTCTGTGGATTCATGGTTTAAGGCAAAAAAATTGGCGTTAAACGATGAAATCGGGTCAGGGTCTGGGGACCCTAGACCCTGACCGGAATTTTAAGGCCAAAAATTGGCCTCAAACGGTGAAAACCTATTTGGGTTTAATTACATAGTAAGAGAGTGTTTGGGGCTTTAGGGCTTAGGGTTGTTTGTTTGTTGACGGTGCGCTGGGTAGGCGTAAGTGGGAATGACCAAGAAGTAGCAAGCGCCCCAGTTACCTTAACCACAGTAAGGCTCAGGCTTCGTCGCCCGGATGGTGGCTGTGCGCGTGGTGCGCATCAACAAGGCCTCGTGGCGGCCGGCTCTCCACAACGGGAAACAAAGCCTTTTTACCAATAAACGCAGGCATCGCCCACCGTGTTGTCTTTTTTAGGAAACGATCATGCATAAACGCTATAACAGTGTGTTGAAGAACAAACACTCACCACATGACGAAGCAGAAGTACCCGACAGCAACAGCAACAGCACCAGTACCAGCACCAGCAACAGCAGGAGCAACAACAACAACAACAACATCGACACCAGCAGCACCGGCAGCAGCAAGGACAGCAAGCAAAACCTGGAGACCACAATAACCAATAGCCCAAACACCCTCAGGCCCATAACAGAAAGCCTTTCAGGCCAAACCCTTCACCATGCACAGCCTTGAGATAGCATAGACACTAACAGAAGATAAAACCATAAACCCCAATTCTCATAAACCTTATATCCTGTAGCCCAGAACATCTTCAACAACACCAAAGTTGGAAAGCAAAACAAAAGACAAAGACGACCGTCGCGCTTTGCCCTAGATCCTGAGCAGCCCGCCACCTCGCCGAAGCTCGCCCCAGATCCCAGCCTCGGGATTTGGGTTTAGGGTTTAGGGTTTAGGGTTTTGGGATTAGGGTTTAGGGTTTAGGGTCCAGGGTTTAGGGTTTAGGGTTTTGGGTTTTGGGGGAGTCTACAAAATTGTAAAAGAGGCTTGGGGCCTTCTGTGGTTTAGGGTTTCGGCGCGCACAACTCAGACAATCCAGGCGAGGCAAACGTTTGTAGATCGGATGGGATAAAGTTACAGTTAACGGTTAAAGCAAGCCAGACCGGCAGCAAAACGACAACTCCCGCAAAAACAAACACAGCCTGCAGAAGATGATTGCCAATCCTAACAGAAATGACAGAACTCTCTCTGTACGACGTCCACGTACAAAGTCAGGCTAGCGGCCAGCGCTTTGTCAACACGACATCTGCTCGGAACTCGAGTTTTGACACGATTTCCGCGTCAAAGCGTGTTACTGGAAGGTGCCGGAAACTATTTCCATTTCACGCAAGTTCATTCGTATGCCACCGTTTGTGTCCACGATGCGCTTCACAAGCTTCGGGCAGGGATGCGCTGTTAATCCGATGAGGTCTGAGTGGGCGTTATTACGATTCGGGCACGGATGCGCTGTTAATCGGATGGCGTCTGAGTGGACGTCATCACGGTGGAGCAAGGATGTGCTGGCAATCACATGGGGTCTGATTGGCGGGGTTTAGCGTTTAGGGCTTAGGGTTTAGCGCTTAGGGCTTTCAGGCTTAATGTTTATTGTTCAATATTTAAACAAATTGCATCCAAATCTAAAGGCTGCACCACAACGCCCCAGATTGTCGCACTCCGTCACGACGGCTGGGATCCGTGCTTTGCCATAACCTCATCACAGGGAGTGCATGAAAACAGGCGTGAAGTCATCACAGTCGAGGGTGGTTGTGCTTGACGGCCCGTGTGTATCAACCCTAAACCCGAAACCCCTAAACCCTAAACCCTAAACCCTACACTCTAAACCCTAAACCCTAAACCCTGAACCCGCAACCCCAAACCCTAAACCCTAAACCCTATGAAGCCAGGCCCCAGGAGTAGGTTTAGAAGCACCGCACTTGGAGCTTCAAGGAGACGCAACCACTGCGCTTGCTGAGATGTAGATCTCGATATAGGTGTATGTGACGCTTTCTGGAGCCCTCAGGGCGACGCTTTCTGTATATATATATATACATATATATACATATATATATACATATATATATATAGTTTTCTTTGCACACATACATATGATACATGTACATGTGCACTTATGTACCCCACAGGACTTCCCGTGAACCTTCAAGTACACGGTTGAAGGTATGGGGCTGGCGGAACTAGAAAAGAAGGCTTTGGGGATTCGGAATCAGGAGTCAGAACAAGTGGAGCTGCGTACATCTGTTCGCAAAAACTCCAGAAAACTGCATGACGGTGCATGGAAAGGGGAACTCCGGACAAAACGCAGTGACGCCACGGCACACATTAGAACTAGGGTTAAGGAGGGGGGGCTCTTTGGTGGCAAGAGTTTGCAGTTTGCCACTTTGATGCATGTATCGGGGCATCTTGGCACGGGACAGAAGGATGCCTTCAACCCTAAACCCTAAACCCTACCCTCAACCCTAAACCCTACGCCCTAAATCCTAAGCCCTAATCTCGGAAAAAAAAGGAAGAGCAGAGCTGACTTAGCCTGCATGCAGTATCCCTGGACTCCGAAGCCCCTCGGCATTCACACCTGGAACCCTAGACCCTGGGTTTAGGGTTTAGGGTTTAGGGTTTAGAGTTTAGGGTTTAGGGCTTAGGGTTTAGAGTTTAGGGTTTAGGGTTTGGGGCTAAATCCGAAGCCCCATAAAGCGCCTAAGCCCGAAAGCCTCAAAACCTACCCTGCGGCTCAGCAAGAGTAACTCATGTTTGCCTTCCAGGTCCGGTTGTGCTATTTCTAGCCGGCCTTAGGGTTTCGGATTTAGGCTTTAGTTTCGGGTTTGGGGTTTGAAGGTCTTTAAAATTTGGGATTTAGGGTAGGAATCCCGAAACCCTAACTCAAAAAAAACATCAACCAGGGACGCCTTGCCGTTCTGAACCACTTCGACCTCGCCGGTCTCTATGATGTAGAACCTTGAACGAAGGGCTTGGGGTTAGGGGTTTAGAGTTTAGGGTTTAGGGTTTACGGTTTAGGGTTTAGGGTTTAAGGGCTTGGGGTTAGGGGTTTAGGGTTTAGGGATTAGGGCCTCGGGTTTAGGGTTCAGGACTTTGCAGTGGAATGCTCATTCGCTGTTGCAGGTGTTTGGGATCTTTCTGAACGCGGGTTTCATGTAGGGCATCTTCCGGCATTGGAACCCTACTCTACCGAGCACCCTCAACGCCCTAGCCACTACAATGGATCTTCGAATCTTGGCGATATCAACCCAAAAAATCTACGGTTACGTAGGAGCTAGTCAGCTACAAATGTTTCGGGTCCAGTACAGAATGCCAAGACTTGTAAAACTCTTCACCGCCAAGCCCTGAACCCTAAACACCTGAGTTACAATCCTAAAGCCCCACAACCCAAAGCAAGTTGAATACAAGTTCCTGAGGACCGTGCACCTCTGCCTTTGCATCGCCCTGTCGGACGATTTGGGTGCCTGGCGTCACCTGTACTGTGTAGCGCTCAGGGTTTTAGGGATTAGGGTTGAGTGTTTCGGAACCCTAAACCCAAAGCCCTGACAGGTTTAGGGCGGAGTGTTTCGGATTTAAGGTTTGGTGCATTTTCAAGCACAGACTTTCGGCGGCAGGATCCCAGCGGTTCGGGAAGCGGGGAATCAGAACTTGGGATTTTGAATACACGGTCCAGCCTTAAGGTTGTTAAGAGTTGGGATTCGTTGAATTATGGAGCAATTTTATCAAGTCGTTGGCACGCGATTGTCACGTCCTGCAAAGTCTTCAAAAAGCCTAAGGTTGGCCAAGACGTCACATGCCTTTCACGATGCTGCGGGGGGGGGGGGTCATGGGTTCATGTTTAGGGCCTCCGAAACACATAAAATTTAGGGTTTAGGGTTTAGGGCTTAGGGCCCTAAATCTTAAACCATGAGCTTTAAACCAGGGTTTATGGCTTAGGGCTGTCACGCAAACATGCACTGCTCCGCAACGTCACATCTAGAAACCTCCGTCGCGGGACCATGAGCTGGGAACGACATCGAACGCTGCCTGCCGCGGAACCGCTTGCATGGCAATCTGCTGCAGTTCCTGCCATACGGTCCGCACGAAAGCCCTCCCAGGGCTTTTGGGTTCAAGGGATTGGGGTTCAAGGGTCATTTTGGGCTTAGGGTTCAAGGGTTCAAGGTGTTTGAGAATCTCGGGGCCACAAAACCCTACATCTACGCCTTAAACCCCTAAACTCTGAAAATTTCGGACTTCGGGTTACAGTAGTGGTTACGGGTTCTTTCCCATGTTTAGGCTCAGGACTGGGAGTCAGTCAGTTAACTGCAGGGATCGGACATCTGGCCAGATCTTCCAAACCTGCTTAAATATGTTTAATAACTTTTGCATGCGAAAACATACGTATTAATTCCTTGAACAAGCATGACAAACAATCGTGTGTTTACATTGTTTTTACATAGACATCATACTACATATAAACATACAACACACATACATATAGATGCCTTGACAACACAGCTGCATGCGGTCAAGTTGTTGCTCGCCCAGCCTTGGGAGTTTCTTTGTAGCCATGAAACGAAGAAGCACGCCTGCTGAAACAGCTCTAACCGAAAATGTTCCTCAACGACGGTTCGCCAGCAAGGCCAATGTATGGCCAAAGGATTCATCCCTGTATGTGGGGGTTTCCGAAAATAGGGGACCCTAATATAGTACCCTACATAGTAGGATCCTTATTATAAGTACCCCAAAATAAGGTACCCCTAATCTTCGGAAAGTCCCATGTCCAACAGGCCGCAGGGATCGCATTCTGGCGACCGATCTCCATCAGTTGCTGCGCCTTGCGCTTCACACGGAAAAGCTTGTCGGTCTCGTAATGGCTTCCCGAACTTCCGAAAAGCAACAGGAAATTTTGGAGCATCGGCAAAGACTTCGGGCTGTCACACTTGTTTGCTCAAGTTCCGGCACATGATCTGCACATTGTCGCAAACATGTACCATCGCCGCCTGATGGGTTTTTGTCTTGTCCGAAAATTTGTCCGCCAGGACCTTCCCAGAGACTCCATTATCCCTTAATTAAGGAATATACCTTAAATTATAATAGGAACCCTAATAAGATTTAAGGTATATTCCTCAATTAAGGGATATTGGAGTCACTGAGTTGCAGCAAGGCACCAAGCCTTGGCCTCGCCGGCGGTTTCGGGTCTGCCCTTCACTTCATCGCAACATCGTGGGCAACAATTTCGGCAGGCGATCTTGCATAGAGCTTTTGGGGTGTACCGCGGTTTAGGATTTAGGGTTCGCGGTTTAGGGCTCGGTGGGTTTAAGATTTAGGGACGTTGGGGAGGAACGAAGGGCCCAGCTGATTGAGCCGAGGCTTTGGAGCCTCTCGTACCACATGTCTATGGACCTTGGGTGAATGCTTGAGAGACCTATGAAGCCCTCAGGTTTGTACGAGGTTGAGGCGCGTAACAACAATGCAGCCAGTCAACTCTAGCCCCTCCCCAACAAGGCATAATTTAAACAGAATACAGCCTTGACCCCAAACCCTAAAAGCCTGCGAACCCTGAATTTGAATCCGAAGCCCCAAACCCCTAGCTACAAAAAGAAGCTGTTGAAATCCAGCTACAAAGCCGTCCCCGAAAACTTGCACAACTTGATAAACACCCGAATAGACTTCTGTGCAACCCTGCTAACCCCTTTACGCCTTAAACCCTGAGCCGTCAACATAGAACCCTAATCCCTAAACCCTAAACCCTGAACCCAAAGCCCTAAACCCTAAACCCTACACCCCTAAACCCTTAAACCCCTAAACCCTAACCCCTAAACCCTTAACCCTTGAACCCTTAACCCCCAAACAGTAAACCCAAACCCCTAAACCCCTAAACCCCAAACCCCTAAACCCTTAACCCCTGAACCCTTAACTCCTAAACCCTAAACCCCTAAACCCTAAAGCCCTAAAACCTTCTAAGCCCTTGCAAACCCCAAAGCCGGCCGTGGGCTCAGGCCTTTTCCTCAAACTTTTCCAGCAAAGGCCTAGCCCAGGAACAGGAAGTGTGTAGGTAGTTCTCGAAATTAGGGTCCCATTTTAAGGTTTCTGATAAAGGCGTCTATAAGGGTTTGTTCGGGTGTCAATAAGGGTACTGTAGGGGTTCTATGTTGGTAGTTCTCTAAATTAGTGTCCTGTTTAGGAACCCCAAAATAATACGGCACCCTTCTTTTTTCAGAAAGACCCTAACAAGGACCCTAATCTCGAGGCCGCACATGTAAGGACTACCGCTTGATTAGCTTCGGATTTAAAGTTTCGGATTTTGGGTTTAGGGTGTTGGGCTTCGGGTCGAGGGTTTCGGGTTAAGGGTTCAGGCTGTAGGGTTTCGGGTTGAGGGATCGACAGCCGAAGTCTCTAGGGATGCACGCTTCCTTCCAAAACTGAGGGTTTGGGGATCTAGTTTATGGGCTTCAGGGCTTCCTCCCGAAAACAAATCGAGTTTGGGGAGACTTGGGGTGAAGGGTTCAAAATTTCAAAACATAAGCACTTCATGCTCAACGTTTTGACAGGAGACACTGAACCCTAAACCCTAAACCACTAAACCACTCAACCTTGAACCCTCAAGCCTAAACCACTCAGACTCACCAAGACTCTAAGCCACCAGCTACCGAGGAATGCGTTTCAGGGCTTGGAGTGTGAACCTTAGACCCTGAGCTGCAGGGTGTTTGTCCAAGTTAGCGTGCCCGAATCCTGGAAGACGTCAGAGCTCACAAAGGTTTGGGCTGGGCATTGAAACCTCTAATGCAGGGGCATAATCATTAGAATAGGGTTTTGGGGAATATTATACTACAATTATAATAAGGAGCCCCCAAAATAGGTAGTTATTTAGGCCCCTATATTACGCTGAGGGCACGGAGCTTTGTCGCAGTTGGATCATCGCAACCTTACTTCAGGCTTGCTCTTGCTTCATGCTCCTCAAGCCCGAAACCCCAAGAGTCGTCGAATTCGGTTTCCTACAGCCCAGACAGAACCATCCAGAATCCTAAACCCTAAACCCTAAACTCCCTAAACCCTGAACCCTAAACCCTAAACTCCCTAAACCCTGAACCCTAAACCCTAAACCCTAAGCCCCCAAAAGGCGGGACCCTCCAGAGCTTTAGATCCTTTCGGAGAGTGGAATCGCTCCCCGGGGGGGGCCGAGGTCGGCACGCGAGCTTCGCATTGGACTGCATCCCTTTTACCTCGTGACGACACCAAACTGAGCCCGCGTTTAGGGTTTTGGGTTTTGGGTTTTGGGGTGGCGGGTTTTGGGTGAGGGTTTAGTTTAAGAACTCTTGAGTGTGAATTTCTGGCTCGAGGGTTTAAGGATGCCGTGGATAAGGTCAAGGGCTCTAACTTAAAATCCTGCGCAGCGAGGCTTTGGACCTCGGGTTCAGGTGGGGGTTTTGGCGATGAGGTTTAGGGGTTTCGGGGTTTAGGGTTTAGGGTTTAGGGCGGTTTAACAGTTTAGGGGTTTAGGGGTTCAAGGTTTGGGGTCGAGGAGTTGGAGCTCCGGGAGTCAAAATTGGTAGCCCATGAGAGCAAAGGAGTCGCGCGGCGGACATTTGGCTAGTTTTCTAAATTGGGGTCCCTTTTAGCGCCGTACTATATTGGGGACCCTAAAAAGGACCCTAACTTAGAGAACTACCCATTTATGGTTCGGACTCTGGCGCTTCAATCCAAACCTAGCACTGCATGGCCCTGAAGGCGTCCCCTCAATCCTCGGCCCCAAATCCTGAGCCACAACTCTACCTCTTGGGATGTTGAAAGGCTTGATCCCAAGCTGTTCGTGTCAGCATCGGCGGGGGTGCTACATAATTAGTTTGACTATGGATGCACGCATTTCTGCTCTAGCTTTGGAGAAGGTTGCTGCATCTTGCTCTGTTAACCAGCATTCCCTCTTTCAGACACGGATGTCATCAGATGTGATACGACTGCTGCAAGCGCACTGCATAATCCATGCTTTCCAGCAACATCTCCTTACACCTTCGAAGAGCATTGCAGTTGGAAGTTTTGCGTGGAGGTGGCCCTGCCGGTGACAGCATGCACCAAACCCAGGGGGCCAAGTCTATCACAGGGAATCCTCTGCAGCGCGTTTCCGCATCTGCACGTCGTTCCAGCAGCAAGCGCATGACATCCTTACAGTTTGCCCAGGCTGCCAAGTCAAGAGGAGTAAGGCCTCTGCGAGACTCGTTCCGCGCTTCGGCGTCGGCTCTGCTCTCGAGAAGCAAACGCGTCGTCTCCACATCGCCGAGACCGGCAGCAACGTGTACAGGCGGCATGGACCCGGCACTGGTCTTGCCTGCGTCGGCCCTTGCATCCAGCAGAAGCCGTACAATTTCAGGCTTTCCTTTCGCAGATGCTCGGGTTAGGGGGGGAACCCCATCGCTCTCCTGTTGGACACTCGCACTGAATTCCAGCATCAAACGTACAATGTCCTCATGACCATTCTGACATGCTACACCGAGAGGCGTCACCGTGCGGCTGAAGCGATGGAACTCCACACTGGGCTTGTCCTTGTCGGCCCCTGCCTCCAACAAAAGTTCGGCGATGTCAGCATGGCCTAATTTAGCTGCCTCAAACAGAGGGGTTTTATCCTGAGTGCCGGCTGCGTCGGGATCCTGGGCTCGATTCAAGATTTCCTCAACACCGACTTCCTCGCCTACGCGGACAGCCTCCACGAGTTCATCAGCTTCTTCGGCAGTAGGGCGCAGCAAGGGAAGAACAACCAGGGTGACATCTTTGGGAGAATCCAGGACCATGTCATCTTCAAGTGCCACGCCATCGTGCAACAGTTTTTGCCGAAATCTCGGGGGCAGCCCAAAGGTCTGCTGCAGATGCTGCTTCAAAGACTCCACGTCAGTCAACTCTTCCACGGGTATGGCAGCCAGTTCTTCTCCCGACAGTTGCCGCACCCGGATCAGCTGTGCGGACGGAGCAAACTTGCGCTTCATGATCTCTACCTGCGCCGCTGTCTGTAACCAGACACCTGATGCAGTCCTTAATTAGCATGGTCTGACATGTTCAAGGCAATAGAACTTGGAGTAGAAGACATATCCGCAGACAAATGCGCTCGAATATGAGGAAGCTCCAGCTGCACACAACACTGGCTGGAATTGCTCGTGCTGAGCCAAAGATAGCGACAAAAGCTGGCTTCTGCTCAATCTGAACGCCCATGACTCAACGCTTACCTAGAGAAGGAGGCACATGCAATGGAAAATGCGCAAACGAGAGTCTGCGATCCAAGACTCAATTTAATGTACGCAAAACAACTGTGAAACCATACAAGTTTGCACAACCCCTGAGCCCGAAACCAGACAGTTTGTTATCAATCGAAAGCCCCAACCATTCATACAATTTGTATAGACCCCAAACCCTCAACCCTGGCCCTTGCAGCTTCTTGGCTTGAGCTTGCTACAGTCACACTGCCTGTAGAACTACAAGCTGTGCACGACCTGCTCCGGGATGCTTCATGCGGAGCTGCAGCGAAAACATGTGAAAACTACATTAGGGTAACAACCCTGCAGCCCGCGTGTAAGACACAATAAAGGTTTAAGTTTGTTGGAAAAGACCTCCTTAAATTCTCTCGGTTTTTCCTTCAGAGCTACCCACATGGAATCCTGCCTTTTGACGCTATTTCGACCCACGAAGGCCTCTTCAAGAACCCTAAGCCATGTACCCTAAACCCTAAAAAACCTTAACCCCTGAACCCCTAAACCCCAAACCCTTAAACCCCTAAACCCTAAACCCCTAAACCCTAAACCCCAAAACCCTAAACCCTAAACCCCAAGACCCCAAGACTGTTGAGACGCCAGCACCCTAAGACACTGAGACCCCTGAGACCTTAAGGCTCTAAACCCCAAGCCTTCAAAGACAGCTTAGGGTTGAGGGTTTAAAGTTTCGGGTCTAGGGTTTAGGCTCTAGGGATTCGGGTTTAGGGTTTAGGGTCTAAGGTTTAGGGCCTAGGGTCTAGGGTTTAAGGTCTAGGGATTCGGGTTTAGGGTTTAGGGTCTAAGGTTTAGGGCCTGGGGTTCAGGGTTTAGGGTCTGGGGTTCAGGGTTTAGGGTTCATTAGGGTTTCGGGTTTAGGGAGTTTCGGGTTTAGGGCTTCACAGACACTGAGACAAAACCCGCACTGCGAGCCCCCGAGCTCCCCACGACCACAGCGATCTGCAGCAGTGAGCTTAAGCTTTGGGGTTTGAGTTCTTTCGGCCTTTAGTGCTTTAGGGCTTCAGGGGTTTAGGGGCTTGGGG
>CAJNJA010011060.1:0-13858 GCA_905231915.1 Symbiodinium necroappetens | reverse complement strand
ATACATACACACACACATACAGACAGACAGACAGACAGACAGACAGACAGACAGACAGGCAGACAGACAGACAGACAGACAGACATACATACATACATCCAGCCATGCAGCCATACAGACAGACAGACAGACAGACAGGCAGGCAGACAGACAGACAGGCAGGCAGACAATCAGACAAACAGACAGACAGACAAAGCACACACACACATATATATATATATTTCTATATATTTATTTATTTATGTATTTACAAGCCACATGCACACAGACTCACATGAACAAGTACAGACATGGATACTATTCATATATATATATGGCAAACCAAAGGCCCCTGAGACCCACACCCGGGGCCGGTGAGGCCTGGGCCATGGGAATCCACGGAAATACGATTCAAGGCACCCGGTTTTATGGTTCGGTTTCAGAGGTTTCCCAATTTGAGAGTCTCTGAAGGTTCCTTTTGTGAGAGTCTCTAAGGCTTTGAGGGTTCCTTTTGAGATTCTCTAGAAGGGCTCCTTTGAGTTTAGGATTTTTCAAAGTTTAGGGCTTGCTTCGGAGTTGCCTCTTGAGGTTCTCTACGGGTTCCCTTGGGGTTGGTCTCAGAATGGCCGCTAGGCTTCCCTTTTGAGATTCCCTCGGAGGCTTCCTCCGGCTTTTGGTCTGAGAAGGGCCCGAAGCGGTTTAGGGTTTAGCGCTAAGGCTTTAGGGTTTAAGGTTCAGGGTTTAGGGTTTAGGGTTTAGGGTTTAAGGTTCAGGGTTTAGGGTTTAAGGTTTAGGGTTTCTTTGGCTTGAGAACCGCCTACCAAAGGCTCGCGCATGTGGACAGCACGGCAACCCAGCCCTAAGGATCCGAAAAGCACAAACAATTCGATGCTTGGGATTAGGATGGTAGTTTCATGTAGTTTCGTAGGTTAGTACTTAGGAGAGGATATGTCTTAGATGCTTGGACTCTTAGGGCCTTCGGGGATAATGTGGACTCCAGAAGACCCGGGTCGTCCGATTCCCCACGCTGTCGTGCGGCGCTGCCCCCGAATTTTAAAAAAGGTAGCATGCCTTCAACCCCAGTTGCGTCATTACCCAGCCTTAAACCCTAAAGCCTAAACCCTATAGACCCTAGACTCTAAACCCTAAACGCTAAAGCCCTAAAGCCTAATGCCTGAACCCTATAGACCCTAGACCCTATAAGCCCGAAACCTAAGCCCGACGTCAACACGCAGGACGGCCCAAAAAAAACCAACAGCCGTGAGTCGATGGGAGATACGGATATGTGTTCTCTAAATCAGGGACCCTCTTTAAGTCCCCACTATAGTACGGCACCCCCTATTATGAAAAGGACCCTAAAACGGACCCTCATTTAGAGAACCACCCATATAGAACCCTTCTAGTACCCTTACAAGAACCCTATAGAAACCCCATAAACGATCCCTTAAAGACGGACCCTCATTTAGAGAACTGCCCAGACCATGACAAAAAAAAACATCGCTTCAGACCCCTAGGCTCCTGCAAACCCAAAGGGTCCTAAGTACCTATATGGTAGAATGTAGGGTTTCTATATTAGGAGTTATGATTATGATTTGGGAAAGTATCCCCCATACCAGTACCCAGGACCCTTTGGGAAATCAAGGCCCCTGCTCAGTGGCTGGGTGCCATTGTCAATGGCATTGCTAGGAGAGCCTCCATTCTGCTGTCGCGACACGCCTTGGGGTTTAGGGTTTTTAAGGATCAATGATTAGGGTTTAGGGTTTTACGGAGGTTTAGGGTTTAGGGTTTTAAGGATGCTTAGGGTTTAGGGTTTAGTGCCTTGGCGAATGCGTTGGAGCTGTTTGAGTTGAAAATTCAACCTCGTTGGCCCAAGACAGCACCAGATGAGGCCATGGGGTTAGACCTTTACAAAGTGGACATGTCATGGCTTAGGGGGCCCCGGGTAATAGGTATTGGTATGACCAAATCAAGAAAGAGCCTTCTATATGCTCACCGAAACAATGGCTTACACCCTGCTTCACTCAGCTTGTCGCTCTTAACAGTCCTGACAGCAAGAATCAGCTCCGTCAGGAAGTGCTGTATGGCAACAGCTATCCGACGGGGCGTATGCCTTGATGTCTACTGGCTCCTAGCAGGGGAGTAGTCCTTGGGAGCTTTGTACAGCGTACATAGTGTGTCGTAGGCACGACGTCGAGGGCCCTTGTCGACTTAGGTCACCCAAACTGTTACCATATATGCCCCCTACAAGTGTTTGGGGTGTTGCAGGAACTATTCAAACACTTCGACCCCGACGGCTAAGTAGAAAAGAAAGAGGCCTGAATAAGTGATAAATCTTGTCTTAGGGTTCCTCAATGGATGAAAAAATGTCTCCCAAAACCCTACATACACTACGCACGATGAAGGCCTCTGTAATCATTGCGCAGCAGACCTTGCGATCTCTAGGCATTCTACACCACTAAATCCTAGACCATCCTAAACCCCGGAACCCTACAACGTCCTAAACCCAAAACCCAAAGCCCCGAAACCCTGAACCCAAAACCTCTAAACCCTGAGCCCAACAAAGTCCATCAATCCTGAGCCCTATACAATTTTCCCAAAACTAGTTCCCTGTTGGGACCATATTAAAATCATCATGTTTAATCCTTATTGTGATTTATTAACAAACATGCAAAATTGTATCCAACAGGGCCCCCAGACCCTACACAATAGTAGGTTACTAACCCCTTAATTTTGAGGCATCACCATCGCTAAAACAGTAGGCTTTTTGATCCCTCAACCCTGAACCCTAAACCCCTAAACCCTAAACCCTGCACAATTTCCCCAAAAGACCTCTGAACGGCGGTTCTCTGAGGATCCTGGCTCCTGGAAAGGTTCCTCGGGTGCAAGGGTTTAAAGCTTAGGGTTTAGGGTTTTAGGATTTAGGGTTTTAGGGTTTAGGGGTTCAGGGTTTAGGGTTGAGGAATTAGGGTTTCGGGTTTAGGGTTTAAGGCGGTTAGGGTTTAGGGGTTTAGGGTTTAGGGTTTAGGGGGTTCGAGTTTCGGGGTTTCGGGGTTTAGTCAGGGTTTAGGGTATGGCTTACTTAGAGGCTCATGGGACATAGTAAGTCGGTTACAATAGGGCTATAATTGGGGTAACGCGAATTCGGGTACATATCACAAGGGCAGGATGGAGGGCTTTTGAGTTTCAGGTTCAGTCTTCGGAGTTCAGGCTCCAAGACTTAATTCACCAAAAGGGTTTCAGTTGGGCTTGAGAATGTAGACTGTTTCACAGGGTCGATAGCAGCTACGACTCCCTTTTCAACACTACTGTAACCAACCTCGCAAGCCATGAGTGCTGCGAGGTCTTGCGGTACAACACCCTAAACGCTAAGCCCTAAGAGACAATACGCTTTGCGCTGCCGATCGACCCTAGAACACTTGCACCCAAGACCCTAAGCCCCATAGCCATTTAGGGCTTTAGGGTTTCGGGTTTAGGGTTTAGGCAAACCAATCCCCTTCATCCAAAGGCGACAGGTGAGCGCAACCCCCAAACCCCAATCTTGCCAAACTCTGAACCGACTCCAATCTTCTTCGCCCGAAGACCCTGCGCCCCAAGTCGTTTGTGCTAGGTCTGCTAGGTCCTCACGTACGTCCAGGAGAACATCTACCTTTAACTGAACTCTCTTTCTAAGAATCTAGGCTTAGAAGGTACAGCAAAACATACTTTGAAGATCTATCATCACACGAAGCGTAAAGCTAAACAAAGACAATCCAAAACCTTTGCCATCAAATTTTATCTATACAGCCGACCCACTGAACCCCAACCCAACATCCTATCCTCAGACCCAGCGACTTCGCATACATGGATACAGGCCCTGACCGCAATCAGGAATGCAAGCGCAGCAACTACCGCCCTCAGCCCCCCGCCCTAACCGTAAACCCGAAACCCTAAAACAAGCCCAAGCCCCAATCCTTAAAAACCAAAACCCGAAACCCATAACCCAACACCCTAAGCCCAGATCCTAAACCCTAAACCCTAAGCCGCAAACCCACCCTCCCCCGATCCCTTAAGTTGTAGGTATTTATGACTTGGATTCGATTTTTTGGGGGAGTAGTTTTATCATAGTAAGGAGCCCTTAGGAATCACTACTTCGTCCTAAACCCTTCCTTCAAGAAAACTTGTTGATGAAAACCCTTCTAACCCCAAAGCCCTGACACCTAAACCCATAACAACCCTTCTATAAACCCTGAACCCTAAAATCCTAAAGCCCTAAACCCGAAAACCCTAAAGCCCTAAAGTCCTAAACACCTAAAGCTGTAAAACCCTAAAACCCTGCAACCCTAAAGCCCTCAACCCTAAGGCTCGAAACCCCAAAGCCCTCAAGCACTAAACCCTAAACCTGAAACCCTAAGACCATAAAGCCCTAAAGCCCTAAAACCCTAAACCTAAACCCTAAAACCCAAACCTTAAAGATCCCTTTATTGAGGCTTTAAAGGAGCCCGTAGAGGAAGCCGAAAAAAGGGCCGAAAGCCGGAAAAGCGAAGGGGGTGGAATTCTGAGGACGAAACTTCAGAGCCGAAACCGATCGCGACGGCGTGTCACCTCAGAGTCTCCCGAAGTTTAGGTTTTAGGGCCTTTTAAGGTTTCCCTTAAGGGCTCCTCCTTAAGGACTCTATAAAGGGATCTATAAGGGTTTTGGGTATCGGGTTTAGGGCTTTAGGGTTTTAGGGTTTAGGGTTCTAGGAATTCCGAAGAAAAGGGCTTCAGGATTTGGAGTTTCGGATTTTTAGAACTTTGAGTTTCGGATTTTAGGATTTAGGGCTTCGGACTCTAGGATTTAGAGTGTCGAGGTTTAAGGTTTGGAGTTTCGGATTTTTGATTTTCATAGGATTTAGAGTTTCGGATTTTGGAGTTTCGGAGTTTAGGATTTAGAGTTTCGGGATTAGGATTTGGAGTTTCGAATTTAAGGAAATAGAGTTTCGGAGTTTTGGGTTTAAAATTTGGATCGTAGGGTTTTGCAGTTTCGGGTCTATTTATGTAAAGTAGGCTTTGTTGGGCTTAGGGTTTGAATTGACTTAGTGTTTGGCTAATCTTCAAAGATTATGGGCTTAGGTTTTTTTGAAGCGCTCCTTTTTCGGTCGCCAAAGCCTCCCAACTAACCCCGTGAGGTGAGCGACACACCGACCCATATCGGCGGCGAAAACTCCCTCTCACTGCTCGCCCAAATCTCAACAGTCACGTTCACTTGCATTCTTTGTGGCATATTCCATTGTCAAATCCCTGAGTCGAACTGTGTTGACGTGGGTTTTGGTTCTGGCAGTGTGTTGATCAGACCGGCGTCCCGTTCGTGATCCTCCAACATTTGCGCATGGAATAACCCCACCAAGTCTTCTCCTAGCACTGCTGTAACCGAATAATCTCGAAGTAGCCATTCCTTCCAAGCCTGGTACATGTCGTAGATGATACCATCTGCTGTAATCCCTGTGTCACCCCAACGTGAAGTCGAAGACATAGGAAGCGGTTGTGCCGTCGACCTTGACGACCTCGATGGTTCCGGGAAATCCCCAATCGTTATCTGCGCAACTGTACCTCCACGCAAGTCCAGAGCCGGAGATTGAGACCGTGTCTGGATTCGCATCCTCTTCCGAATGCCCTCCGACTGAGGCGTGTTCAGTGCGGTCCAGCTTTCCAATCCTTGTATGCAGCTGCCTGAAACTGAGCCAGCTGGCGACGGGCCTCTTTGTTTTCCCTTTTCATGCACTCCGTCACCCATGCATCTTCATCCATCTCCTGTTGGACCTTCGCTGCTTGGTAGTGGCGTTCTTCATCCTCATCGGCCAACAGCTGGGCCACATCTGGCTCCTTTGGGTTCCTTTTGCCTGGTTTCACTTCCAGACTCGTTTGCATCAGCAGTTCCTCCTCCACCTCCACTTCCACCGTATCCGGCCTGAACTGCGGATAAGCATCAATGTACAACTGGGCGAAAATGCGCATCATACGCATTATCATGATGCGCAGAGACATGCATGTCATGCTCATAACTTCCGATGGAGGCCAAGCCGGCTGTGTTTCCACCCCCACGAAGCTGTTCCTTGGGTTCAGAATGTGAAGCCATCTCCCCGTAGCCTCCCCCAGCCGCATGCTGCCTGTGGACCCGCTTGGTGCTCGATGTCGGTCTCGGCAACTTCCATTGGAGCTTCCGCGCCAACCTCCTCACTTCCGTCGTGCACGTCCCCCTCCTCGATCTTGATCTGCACGCCTATCCCTTGTTCTCGTCCTTCTCGCGACGGCCTGATGCAGTGCTTCTGGGACCACGTCCTGCACACCTCATCCCACAAAGTAAGGACACCGCGTCCTTTGAGCTGCTTGGGGCGAATCCTCCCCCGGTCCTCCAGCCGGTTACGGAGGGGAAGGCTTGTGTAGCCGCCCGACGTCTCCATTCCTGCCTTTCGTACTCATAACTCACTCAGGTTAGTTATCAGCTCTGGCTTCTCGGACTGCATCAGATTCCGACCCTGTTGCTCCCTCCATGTAGTCCACTCATTCAATCCACAACTCAGCTTCCAGCCAGAAGATGAAGCCGCGCTGCTCCTCCGTAATGAGCCATGGGTCTCCCTCGCCTTTAGGCGGGAGTCCAAGCTGTTTTTGGTACAGGTCAGAATCCCCCATATAGTCATCATCCTCCCGGTCCTCTGCCAAAGAGATCAGATAGGTGGTGACTGCTTCGACGAGTGGCAACCCTGCTCTAGCCCGATGCGAAACCGAGCTCGTGTCCGATCTGGAAGAGAGTGGTTTCAGCAAGATCTCCAACCACTCCTGCTGCTTTCTATACACTGACAGGGATCAGCAGGATCCGGAGGTCATCAACCCAACTTCATCCTAGTCTTGATTAACTGCCGTTTCTCGTTCGCGGTGGCTCGAGGTAGATGTGGAGGGGCCAATCCCTCCAAAGGTCGTGCCGCAACAAAGGGTCCATGACACCTCCTTATTTCGTCCATGGAAAGACCCCCTTGCCTCCAGCTCAAAGGCAGGTGTAGTCATTTCAGGAAAGCCCATGTTGAGCAAGCACCCCTGGGGCTGGATGAAGAAGAGTCAGACCAACCTGCGGTGGGGTGGGAGACAGCACCGGCCCGAGCATCGTGTTGCCGCTGGCTTGGTCACAAGTGTCCTCCGCCTCCTCTGTTTGGGTGATGCTCAGCATGGCTAATGGGGTTTGAGTTTCAGGGTTTATAGGGTCTAGGGATCTACGGTTTAGGGATTTAGGGATTTACGGTTTAGGGATTTAGGGCTGAGGGATGTCGTGCTTGGGGAGGGTGCCGTACTCTAGTGGGATTTCAAAAGGGACCCTAGTTTAGAAAACTACCCACATAACCGTGCCCTGAGGAATTTCAGGGGGTTGCAATTTGCACGTCACCCTGAAAGGGTTTCCTATGTGGTAGTTAAGGGTTTAGGGGTTTGGTTTAGGGTTTTAGGGTTCAAGTCCTTAATTAAGGTGTATTGGGTTCTCTGGGAGGAGACCCACTCAGTCAGGCCGGCTGGTCCCGCCGCACCCCCAGCTCTACTAAGTAACTAGGGTTTAGGAGTCTACTTGGAGGCTTAGGGGACATTGTGAGTCGGGTATAAGTAGGGTTATAATTGGGGTGGCTACTTATAACCTACTTACTAAGTCGCCTGGGCCTCCAAGTACCCCAATCTCAGCAACCCGTAAGCACCTCCAACCCTTATCCCCGTAACCCCGTATCCCAAAGCAGAAAGACTGCCCGTAAATCCAAAACCCTTGAGCCCTTAACCCTTAAACTCTAACCCCCTAGACCCTAAACTCCCTCAACCCCTTAAGCCCATAAACCCTAAACCCTAAACCCTAAACCCCAAAACTCCTTAAGCCCCTTAAGCCCCAAACCCCATAAACCCTAAACTCCCTAAACCCTAAACCCCGTAGCCCCTAACCCCTAAACCCCTTAAATCCCTTAAACACCCCAAACCCTTAAACCCTGAAGCCCTTACTTACACTCTAAACCCCGTGAAGCCCTCGAGCCCAAAGCACAAAACCCTAAGCGCTATACCCAAAACCCAAAGCCCAGAACCCAAAACCCTGCTCCAAAACCCAAATCCTAAGCCCGAAACCCAAAACCCTGACCCCCAAACCCAAAACCCAAACCCCCTAACCCAAAGCACTAAGCCTCTAACCCAAAACACTAAGTCCCAAACCCAAACAATATAAACCCTAATATGGAGTTTAGGTAGATTATTTATTTAGCTCTGAGCAGGGCGCCGCCAGTGGAGCCGTTGGACAACGCCATGGAGCCCTGGGACTGCGCAGATTTGAGACCTTGGCGACTCGGGGTTTGGGGTTCAGGGTCTATAGGATTCGGATATAAAGGGATAGGGTTTCGGGTTTAGCGTTTTGGGTTTTGGTTTAGGGTTTTGGGTTAGGGTTTAGGGTTTTCGGGCTTCGGGTTTCGAGTTTAGCATTTCGGGTTTAGGGTTTAGCGTTTAGGGTGGCTTAGGGCTTGAAGGGTTCCTTTTGAGGGATGTATAGGTCTTCCTTTAAGGCTGTCTTTAAGGGGTCTACAAGAATTGAGGATTTCAGACCTCGGCGGCTCGTCGGGATAGGCTTCCTTTAAGGATTGTTCTTAGGGCTCCTTGAAAGGTTCCATGAAGGGATCTATAAGGCTTTGGGGTATATGGTTTTTTTGAGGTGTATGGTCTAGGGCTTAAGGCTTTTAGGGGTTTAGGGTGTAGGGGTGTAGGGGTGTGGAGGTTTAGGGTTCAGGGTATCTGTGACTAACAACACCAAACACCAAAGCAAGAACAAACTTTATTGCTTGGAAACGCGTCGGGGTAGGTTCTTTCTCGAAACTGCTTTCCTTGGGGGATACTTAGAGGCCCAGGCGACTTAGTAAGTAGGCTGCAAGTAGAGTTATATGTATCCTTTGTGGAGTTGCCCCAATCATAAGCCTGCTTATAACCTAAACCCTAAACCCTAAGCTCCATAACCCCAAACCTCTAAACCCTAAACCTAGAACCGACTTACTAAGTTTTTGGGGCCTCCAAGTAGCCTTCCTTACATGACAAATCCATACCCAGACCTCCCGAAAGTACCTAACGCGTAGATCCCCTTTTAAATTGGGACGCTTTTCCTGCTAAAGGGTACTTTAAAACCCCCTTAAGGGATCTAGTCTTCGGATTCTAAAACCCTAAACCCTAAACCCCTAAACCCCTAAACCCTAAACTCTACCCAAGGGGCCCGGGGAAGAGAGACTCTGGGCACCTCTCCCGAAACCGACTGAGGATCATACCGGGTATGTCGAGTATCCTACTTGGAGCCTAAGGGGACTTAGTAAGTCGGTTATAAGTAGGGTTATAATTGGGGTAACTCCAGTTAGGGCACTAATAACCCTACTTATAACCTACTTACTAAGTCCCTTGGGCCTCCAAGTAGGGGACTAAACGTTAACTGTTAAGCTTATACAGGGATATACATATAGGGCCACACACGTCCGTATCTGGCCGCGCGCTTTTGTGCAGGCTTTCTGTTTGGAGGCTTTCGCTGTCGATTCTAGGCGCTGCCAGGATCGGACTTTACTGAACTTTACTCGCGGAAGGGGGGTGGGGAGTGGGTGCGGGGGGGAAGGCTGCTTTCGTTCTGACGCCGCCAACTTTGTCTGAAAAATGGGCTTTGAAGCCACGCCTGCCAGCAAAAGTCAAGACAGTGCTCGGGTTTGGGGAAGCCAGGATTATGAAGGAAACATTTGGGCTTTGAACCCACGCTGCCAGCAAAAGTCAAGACGGCGCGGACATGCCTCTGAGAATCACACTCAGGAGCTGTGGAAAGAAAATGTGCGATGCCCTAAGCTTCAAGGCTGAATTGTGGCATGGTCCTTCAAACTCATTTTCACAAGCATGATCTGCACTCTCTTCACTTTTGCTGGCAGGCGTGGGTTAAGAGGCCATTCCACATAAACCCCTGCGGTCACCTATATGTACGTGTGCCGATTTTGGGATAGTATCCAAAACAGGTTCAAGGTTACCTACTGTATAGGGCCTTAATAATTAGAATAGGGTTTTGGGGGCTCCTGTTTAGAATTATAGTATAGCATACCCCAAACCCCACTCTAATTATTAGGGCCCCTATAATACTGTGCTAGTACGATGCAAACATCGGACAACTTTGGAAAAGTTCGTGCTGCGACTTTGCCTGGACACGGATGTGCTACATTACTTCTTACAAACCCTATGATTACGTCTTGTGCTTACCGCACAAAGTCCTGGGGCACATGTGCATGTTCCCTGCTTTTGTTCTGAAAGAATGCGCACCACATCGCTGTGGCCTTTGGCACTTGCCCCCATAAGGGCGGTTCTGCCTTGGTGGTCCTTAATCTCCGAGTCCGCTCCCGCTTCCAACAGCAAGCGCACGGCCTCTGCCTTAAGGACATGAATGTTAACAAGGCTTAATAAAGGTTCGTATACCATACCAGGGTTCTCAATATAAGTATAAAGGTCCCTACTTATATGGGTCATTTGGTCCCCAAGGTGCACGGCCATTTCCAGCTGCCCGCATCAACGCCGTCCTGCCATTGTGGTCCGTGCAGTTTTTGGCTGCACCAACTTCTAACAGCAAGCGAAGAATCTGCGCGTGCCCATTTGCAGAAGCCCATATAAGAGACGTGTTGAGTCCATGGTCCGTCGCATTCGTGTCTGCACCAGCCTCCAACAACAACTCTGCAGCCTTAACATGGCCAATGGAAGATGCCCAACTCAGAGCAGTCCTGCCATACGGTTGATGATATGAATCCCGCATTACCCACATTGCCATCGTTTAGGGTCCTGAAGGTAGTGCAGGATTTCGATCATCAACAGTAGGATTTTTAGGGTCTTGGGCGTCAGGATTTTCTCGGGCTTTTAGACGAGTTGTATCAAAGGACGTTTAGAGCTTCATTACTACGACGTTTAGGGCTTGGGCTATTTCATATAGTAAAACCCATAATTTGGAACCCGAAGGAATACTAACCCTAAACCTCTAAACCTTAAACCCCCAAACCCTAACCGAAACCTTAAACCCTAAACCCCAAAACCCTAAACCCCAAAGGCAGCAGTCCTGCCATCTTTGTCTGTCTGGCCGATGTTTGCGCCGGCTCCCAAGAGGAGGCGGAGAGCTTCAATGTGGCCGTTTGCAGTTGCAAGAGTCAGGGCTGTGTTGCCTTTAGGGTCTAAAATTTAGGGGTTGGGGGTTTAGTAGTTTAGGGGGCTTTAGGGTTCTAGGGCTTTCAGGGTTTAGGGCTTTTGGGGGTTGAGGGATTAGGGTTTACTCGGGAATACTCAGAGGTTAGGGTTTAGCGTTTGGGGTCAGGGCTGTGTCGCCTTGCCGGTCGGGGAGGTCAACTGCGGCCCCAGCTTCCAGCAGCAGCCGAACGATCTCAACATGTCCTTAGTTGTCCATCGGCATACAAGGGCTCTGCCAGGGCTTATAATGCCCTGAAAAGTTTAAACGATAAGCCCTAAACCCCAAAAATCCTAAACCCCAGGCCCCTTAACCCTAAACCCTAAACTCCTTCACTAGTAAGTGTCCGTATGCCGACGCACAGGTCAGAGGTGTCATGCCCCAACGGTCTGTGGAGTCCTTTTCACTTCCGGCCTATGGTCTTGCTACGGCTCCTCTAAGGGTTCCCCTCTAAAAAGCTCTTTGAGGGATCGGTATTAGGGCTTAAGGGTTTAGGAAAGCGTTGGGGGGTTTAGGGCTTCGGGATCTGTGGAGTCCTTCTCCGCGCCAGCATCCACCAGCATGCGTGCAGCTCCGACCTCGCCAGTCCTGGGTCCGAGACAGCATCTGACAATTGAGGGTTTAGGGTTCAGGGTTTAGGGTTTAGGTTTCAGGGTTTAGGGTTTAGGGTTTAGGGAAGCAAACTTACTGTGGCAAAAGAGGCGCGAGCTCTCCATATAAAGACAAGCTTTGGGATTTTCTCTGGGGACAGATTTTAATATTCAGATAACGAACATCATGGCGATAGCGCTGGCAACTGGCAACTAGGTCATAGCAAATACTCACAGCAAAAGAGGCGAGTGATGAAATAACAAACATCATGACTGCAAAGCATACTGAAACCTCTTATTGCGATTGTTGTTACCACTGTTCTGACAATGCCTATCTTGCAGTACCGTTCTTCTGTCACCAGCCTCATTTACCGCAGCAAAAGCAAACCTAGTAAACAGCCCAAACAATGGTAATACGCTATGACAATTGCGATGGTGATGATGATGATGAATGTTATTGGCAGCGGCAGCACCAGCAGCAATGATGAAAGGGATCCATGAACAAAAAACTCTAAAGAGTGAGAGTCCTGGCGGCATCGAGCAGCTCGCGCCCAGCTTGCACAGCGTTGGCTCGTGACAGCAAGACCAACTGTATGTCCATCGGTACGCCCAGCCTAAGGGTCGGGTCGGGGTCAGGGGCTTAGGCTTCACCGGTACTCGGGATACCACATGCACCAGAAACAACCTAGAATTTGAGGGCTCCTTGTTTTGATGCGGCTGATGTAGGTTCTTTGGTACATGGACTTCGGTGAGGTTTACGTAGGGACTAAGCTTTGGGGTAGTCTCCATTGTAGTTCCTTTATTTGGTTTAACCAATTCTGTATTAAGGATCCTAAACGGTAACCCCAAAAAGGAACTACAGTGGAGACTCTAGGTAGAGGGTTTCGGGAAACCCACAGGAACCCAGGGTGCTACTACTGAGAACATAAACCTGAAACCCTAAACCGGAGAACTATACTGGGATTATATTAACCTTAGGGTTTAGGGTTTAGGGTTTAGGGGTTTAGGGTTTAGGGTTTAGGGCTTAGGGTTTAGAAAGAACTATTCACCAAAGAATTATACACAACATTTCAAAGTACCCCTATGACTTCTCTAAGAGCAA
Source organism: Symbiodinium necroappetens (assembly GCA_905231915.1). Lineage (NCBI taxonomy): Eukaryota > Dinophyceae > Suessiales > Symbiodiniaceae > Symbiodinium > Symbiodinium necroappetens. The sequence continues at coordinate 987 of CAJNJA010011060.1, read as the reverse complement.
CCTAGAACTATACTGGGATTATAGTAACCAAAGCTTCAGAAACATTTTAGAGTATGCCGAAGAGGAACCTAGGTGCTACTATTGAGCTACTGAGAGGCCAGTGGCTGTTGCATGTCGTCGAGTCGACTGCCATCGTGAAGGAGCTGCTGGAGGCAGATCGGCAAGCTCCTCGGGTATAGAGTTTAGGGGTGGGGGTTTTGGGGTTTATGGTGTTGGGATGTTCGGGTTAAGGGTTTTAGGGCTTAGGGCTTAGGGTTTAGGATTCAGGGTTTAGGGCCTGGGGTTTAGGCTATCCGAAGGCCTAGGGGAACTAAACGTTAATCTTTGGGATACTGTGGGGAATTTTTGAAGGAGCTACAATACCCCAAGGCCCCAAGAAGGCAAGAGGTCACAACCTCTCTGCTAACAAGTCCTCTTCGCACGCAGATGGTGCTTCAGCGCCCTCACGTCGCCCAGCTCTTCCACAGGTACAGTGATAAGCTCTTCCCCAGATACCATCCAAACATGGAGCATTTCGGGCACAAGGCGGGCCGACAAGGAGAACAAGGTCTCTTGGGCCCTACATATGGGTAGTTCTCTAAATTAGGCGGCTCCCATTCCCGGGTCCTGTTCATAAGGGTGCCGTACTATATTGGGGGCCTAAAAGGGGTCCTGTTTTAGGGAACTATCCATATAGCTTTACATGAATAGCAACCTCTTTCAGACAAAAACACACACTCCAGCAGGGACAATGCAACAACTAAGTTCAACTAAGGGACCAACAAAAGCTTGACCAAAGGTGTTCGGTAACTTCGGATGCCTACCTAAGTTCGATCCCTAAACCCTAACCCCTAAACCCTAAAGATCCCAAAAGTAGTCGGGGCTTGCCTGAGCAGCGGTAGCATGCAGCTACCCCACTCCCTAACGGGGAACCGGCTATCCGATTCCCATGCGGGGCACATCATTGGAACCTGAAGGCAGCTCTCTGAGCTGCGGGGCATGCTGACG
>CAJNJA010011058.1:0-13859 GCA_905231915.1 Symbiodinium necroappetens | reverse complement strand
ATCAGAAATGGCCATTCCGCTGCATTCGCCGCACTCCTCGGCGATGGATCCGTCGTCACCTGGGGTGATGCCGACTATGGTGGCGACAGCAGTGCGGTACAGGAGCAGCTGCGAGATGTGCAGCAGATCCACGCTTCCAATATGGCATTTGCTGCAATCCTTGCTGATGGATCTGTGGTCACCTGGGGCGATACCGGCTATGGAGGCGACAGCAGTGGCGTTCAGGAGCAGCTGAAAAATGTTCAGCATATCCAAGCTTCTCATGGTGCATTTGCAGCAATCTTGCGTGATGGATCTGTAGTCACCTGGGGGAATCGATCCCTGGGTGGCGACAGCATCGCCGTGCAGGGGCAGCTGCAGAATGTGCAGCTGATCCAGGCTTATCGGGCATTTGCTGCACTCCTGGGTGATGGATCTGTGGTCACTTGGGGCAGTGCCTTGCATGGTGGCGACAGCAGTGCCGTACAGGACCAGCTGCGAGATGTGCAGCAGATCCAAACTTCTGGTTTCGCGTTTGCTGCAATCCGGGGCGATGGATCTGTGGTCACCTGGGGCAATGCCTACGATGGTGGCGACAGCAGTGCAGTCCAGGATCAGCTGCGATATGCGCAGCAGACGTTGCCTAGCAAGTGAGGGCAACGTGAGCATAAGATCCTTGAGCGTCGAATCCTTGGAGCCCAGAACACTAGAAAATCCAAAACAGTTCAGACCCAAGGCCCCAGAAAGCTAAACCCTAAACCCCCCAATACGTAGACCCTAAACTCCCAACCCTGGTCCCTAATTCCCGAAAGCCTCGAAAGTGAGAAGCAACTGTTGATCTACCTCCCAACCCGAAATCCTAAACCCTAAAACCTAAAAGCCCCGAAACCCTAAACCTTAAATCCTAAACCCTAAGCCCTACACCCTAAAAGCCCCCCAAACCCTCAACCCTAAACCCGAAGCCCATCAAGCCCTAAAAGCCCCCCAAACCCTAAATCCTAAACCCCTGCTCATGGAGTGCTGAAGGTGTCCGACCGTTGGGTCTGGAGTCGGCAGTCAAAAAGCAGCGGTTGTTGTTTAGGGTTTAGGATTTAGGGTTTAGGGTTTAGGATTTAGGATTTAGGGTTTAGGGTTTACCTTGCGTGCTCCCCTCGCTCGTCTCACCGTGCATTCGGGCCTGTAAGTGCCCTTTTTCAAGGGGCGCGTTCGCGCTTTTGCCCCGCCTCAACTTTGCTCAGGAGTTACCTCGTACGCATCGAAGTGAAGTGAAGTGAAGTTTAGGGTTTAGGATTTAGGGTTTAGGGTTCAGGTTTCAGGGTTTAGGGAGGGCTTTTGTATGCCCCAAACCCTCCGAAACCCTAGGCACGAAAGGCCCTTCCTCAACCTGAAGAAGAACAGCATAAGCTTAAACCTTGAAATCAGTTCATGCAGACTTTTGGGGTCTGTGCTTGAGGGTCTGATATCTCAGGGTTTGGGTGTGTTCGCCGTTCGTGCCTTCTTGCCGATCTTTGGCTGTATGGTGTTGGTACGGGGCAAGGAGAGCAGAAGAGAGCGGAAATCATGCTCGTTGAGCCTTCGTTAAATAATTGCCTATGCGTTTTAAAGTCATAGTAAAATACACCCCAAAACCCCTATTCTAATTATTACGGCGAGAGGGCGGAGCCTTAGGCCTTGGCACGTCGCCGCTATCCGGTGGTGCGATTCTACTACTGGCCTGAAAGATCAAATCACGACAGCACCGGTATTTTTCATATCCTCTCGTTCAACTATCACTTTGAGGGTCTAAAGTAGACAGTTACACATACTCGCCAAAGCCTTAAGAAGGGTTCATAATGTTCGATTATTGTATGATGGACCCTTAGGGTCAGGAAAGAACGTGTAAGGTAGGAGAGCTCTTTATTATGGATTTTCATGCTACCTCCCCAAACACTATACCCCCAGGCTCTGTTTTAATTAACATTCATTAGCCATACCGATACCAAGCACGGCTGCGGGTTTAGAATCCACACTGAAAAGTTTTCACATGGACGGTGCAGGATTGCCGGTGTGAGGTGGCCTCGCTCTCCTGAGGATAGGGCTAATCGGTTGCAGGGTTTGGGGTCTTGGGGTTTGGGGTCTAGGGCATCACCATCAACACACGTAGTTGTGCCGTGGCTACGTGCATGAGACTCAGTATTGCACATGTTCCCCTCCCCTTGCAGCCCCTATATAGCATACGCCAAACCGTATTCTAACGAGTACGACCGATAGGCCATGCTCTTTTATACTACGGTTGATGATATAAATCCGGCATTGCCCATGATAAGGAATAGACCATAATTCCCATAGTTTAGGGTCCTTGACGTAATGCAGGATTTATATCATCAACCGTAGGAAGCCCGAAAACCCGAAACCCCAACCCCTAAGCCCCAAACCCCAAACTCCAAGAGTCCCAAAGCCCCAAACTCCAAGAGCACCAACGCTTAAAGCCTAAAAACCCTGTGTGCCCCTCCCCTCCCTGAGGTCCAAAAACCCTAAACCCTAAACCCTGTACCCATAGGCCCCTAAGTTCCCTGAGGTCCAAGGCACCAGTTCCGGAGAAGCCAAAGATTCCCAAGGCGCCCAATGCGGGTTTCCGAAAATAGGGGGACCCTACTATAGTACCCTAAATAGTAGGATCCTTATTATAAGGACCCCAAAATAAGGTACCCCTAATTTTCGGAACTAGGTCCCTGAGTAGTACCCTTTTGCCCTGTTTGTTTTAGGGCCCCCCGGCTACTCAGGAACCAAGCCAAATGGCCCGAAGAAGCGGGCGGGTTTTAGTTTTTCAATGGCCTATATAGTGGCTGTGGTTGTGAGTTTTCTTGAATTGCTTTTTGGGGGTTTTGAGGGGCTTAGGGGATTTTGGAGTTTTAGGGGGTTTAGGGAGTTTAGGGTTTGGGATTCTTGGGCCTTAACGTTTGGAGTTTTGGTTGATTGTTGCGTTTGCGGCTGGAGTGTTTACTGTTTTTAGGGCTTTTAGGGGGTTTGGGGTTTAAGGCTTTAGGTGTTCAGGGTCGGTAGCTTTAAGGGTCCGCGGCGTCAGGGGTCTTGAGTTCAAGGCTTGGTGCCGCGGAGTTCTAGTCTAAGGCTCTGGTCTGGGTTTAGGGCTTGGGATTTAAGGGTTGATTAAAGGAAACTACAGGTGGCGAGTTTAGGGTGTGTGTATATATATATAGGCCTTCTATAAGGCTTGTATAAGTAATTTATAGGCGTTCAATAAGGCTCCCATTACGGTCACTACCCACCTGAAAGTGTCCTAGAGTTGAGGGCTTCTGAGAATGAGGAGCCCAGGGTTCAGAGTGCTCAAACTTTGGCATTTCAGAGCCTTTTCGGTCTGAATGGCTCCAACCTCCACCTGTAACCTTGAAGTATCCTACCTTTTTGGGCGGTTCCTTATGATGACTTACTTCTTTATACTGAGTGCTTAAAAACGATAGGTTTTCAAGGGGTTCCTTTGCTGGCGGGAGAGGCCCGCTGAATGCTTGCGAGTATGGGACTAAAGTGACAGGGTTTAGTTCGGGTTCAACTGGGTTTAGGGTTTAGGATTTAGGTAAGTTACCACAATAAAGAAACCATAAATCCTTATTATGGTAACTCAAATTAAAACCCTTAACTAGAACCCAGTTAAGGTTAGGCCTGTCAGCCGTTAGGGGTTTGGGGTTTAGGGGCTTTGAAGCTTGAGGGTTTAGGGCTTTAGGCGTTGAGGTGTACGGCATTGGGGTGAAGGGTTTACGGAAAGGGTGGAAGGGAAATCCGACTTTTTGAGCCCTTGGACCCGAAGCTGTGCTCGTCACTGCAGCTCCAAGCTGGCTGACCTTAGAGCCCTTAGAGGAATCGACGGCAGGATATGTAGGCTTCAGGGGGCACCGCAGAAAACCACGCCACTCCACCCCGCGTGGCTCTTGAAGTTTCGGAGAGTAAAAAGAGGGTTTAGACGGTGTGTGTTGGGGCTCTGGGGGTTCTAGGGGTTCTAGGGCTCCAGGTTGAGACACCGGTCGGTCCGTCCGAAGCTGAAGGACCGACCGGAGACCGGCAGAAGTTGAAGCTTCCATCACCCAATCACCACAACCGCCCCAGACCCGGCCTGGATCCAAGCCTTGCATCATCCCTGCGAAGCTCCACGCCACCAAGGGTTTGGCTTTAGGGTTTAGCCAGCGGTTTGGAACCCCTCAACCCCAAACCCAAAACCTACTAAACCCCTAAACCCTAAACCCAAAAACCTAATCACACCCCACAGCAACGCGAAGCAAAAGACATCCAGAAGCGCAAAGATGCGAAGCCTCTCTGATGCTTGGAGCGCTTCCACCTTCCCACGACATCTCCCGGGTAGGGAAAGGCACTCGTTCCTTGTTTTTTTTGTTGTGGTCTTTGGGTCCGGTTTAGGGTTTAGGGTTTAGGGTTTTGGTTCCTGACAAAACTAGAAAAACGGCCCAAAACCAAAAGGGCCACCATCCTTATTCCCAGGTTACTGTGGTTCCAAGTAATCCGAAGTCCTGATCAGCAACGTGCAAGAAGCAAACATCGGCACATGTACACGCGGAGGTTCCCGAGCCAGTGATGGCTCCTTTGGCAACTTGGCACAGTTTCTGCGTCGCGGTAGCATGACACTGTCGGTGTGTTGATTTGTTTGTTTATTCACACATTCATGTGTGCATCTGCGTATGTGTAGATTCGGCGGCCGCTGGAACCAGGGTCGGAGAGAAATACACCAGCGTGCATACTTAACACTGTTTTTTATCGGGATTCCGTATTACAATTGTAGTAGAGTACGCTACAAAATCCTATCCTGATTATAAAGGCTCCTCCTACATTACGGATGCACGGTTTGATTTCGGTTTGGAGCTCGAGGTTCTCCACTGTTTGCGTTTTGAATTTTGGTGCACAGGGTACTGTTTCAGGTTTGGGAGTTGTGGATTCAAACTTCGGCATGAAGTTCCCGATGCCTTCCCACACGAGCCAGCACGCGAAATCCCAATTTAAAAAACCTTGCCTTCCGAGACCGAGAACAAGGTTCCCAAGTAGTTCAGCTTTAGGTCCCTGTTGTTTGGTGGCTGCCCTTCGAATATCAACAGCAGAAAGCGGGAAACCCTTGTTTTGAGGTGGCTACTGCAGGGGGGGGCTAGGGAAACAATGTTGGGCTGAATAGTAGGTCAGACCCCTTTTCTTCGGAAACCCTTGAATGCCCTGTCTTTCAGAAGTACCCTAGTACCCCGTCTCTGGGCGGCTTCCGAGCTTTCTTGCTGAAACTGAGCCGTCAGGAACATGGGTACCCCTATGATAGCATGACAATCACATAAAGTGCATGGCGTACCCGTTTGGCGGATTCATACAACTCTACATACCTTTCTACAAAGCCCTCCGCTAGGACGGCAAGCTCCAGTGGACTCTTGACCAACCCGACTAGAATTCATAAAGCCATGATGTTAAAGCGAACTGTGTAGCCCTCAGCCAGAAAGCACCTAAAGCTGCAAAGCAACCCAGCAAATCGCAAACCTCCAAGAGTCGAACCCAAAAATCCTACACCCCCTAAACCTAAATTTTAAGTCCCACAAATCCTGAACCCAACACCCCCATGGAACTTCGTCTCCGTAGCCTCCCTCGCACAGGAAACAGCTGAGATCCAGACCGGCAGGGTTCTGAGGAAAGCTGCTTTTATTCTTAGGATAGGGTTTAGGGTTTAGGGGTTTAGGGTTTAGGGGTTTAGGGTTTAATTAGGGAGCCCAATAAGTAAGCTTTAGAATATTTTTGTTATATTAAGCCCCTACTAAAAGAAAAGTTTAAGCTTTTTTTGGGCCAGGGTACTGGGCAGCTAAGTATTTGATGTAGTGGTCGGTATCCCCTTCTAGCCCTTATACAGTTGTAGATATAGCATTATTTACCCCCAAACCTTATTCTGACTATCATCTTAGTTCCCCATTACCCAACCTTTAAGCTTTTCTGGGTTCTTATAAATTAGCAGGAAACTGAAAGTTGAACTTGTCATTTCCCTTAAGCTTACTGGGGAAGTAAGTCAAGGATTTCATTTAAAGCTTTCATAGTTTCTGGCCTACCTTTCTTCGGTCTCCTTGTTGAGAGTTCCCTTGTTGAGAGTTCCTTGTAATCGTCCTACTTAGGTGGGTTTGGGGTCCAGGGCCGAAGGGTTCCAGCTTGCGATTTTGGGGTTTAGGGTTTAGGGGTTTAGGGTTTCGGGTTTAAGGTTTAAGGTTTAAGGTTTAGGGGTTCAGGGTTTAGGGTTTGTGATTTAGTGCCATATTTAGGTCGGCTTAGGCCTTAGAGAGTCAAGGGCGCAGGTGCCCCTTCTAGTGCTCGAAAAATCGAAGTTTAGGCGGCTGAGCCTCGAAATGGGTAGTTGTCTAAATTAGGATCCCCTTTGGGGGCCCTTTTTTATACGGGTACCGTCCTATATTTGGGACTTATTAGGAAGGGGGCCCTGATTTAGAGAATTGCCCAAATGCGAATGCCATTTCTTGGGCAATCCTCGGCCCGAAATCCAATTACAAACCCCATACTCTATACAAACCTTATTTGACAAAGACATAACCAGTGTAACAGCTCAGAACACTCGTCTAAAACCCCAAAAAACCCCTAGCCCGCTACGAGTCTCTACAACCCCTACACAGCCCTAAAGCCCTAAACCCTAAACCCTACTGAGGGATGGACATGCGGACGCTATGCCAGTCGCTGGCGTCCGTCTACACATCGCTTCTCGCATCATGTTTGCTTTCGCAGTAAGCGTTCTTTACATGAGGTTTGGGGGGTTTCATATAGAATGTCTGGTTTAGGATGTTTTTGAAAAAGCTTTAAAAGTTTTTAGAGAGGTCTCACAGGGCTTTGGTAGGTCCTTCTCGGATCACGCTTGCTTGGCCTAGGGTTTGCATTGTTTTAGGGCGCCGTTTTGGCGTGTGGCCACCAAACTCTGCCAGCCTTGGGGGTCCCCTCTTATCATTCACACACTTACTGGCATGCATACAAACATGCGAATACGTATGTATGTATGTATGTATGTATTTATGTATGTATGTATGTTTGTATGTATGTATGTATGTATGTATGTATATGTGTATGTGTATATATATATATGTACATATATATATATATGCCCACACGCACATACATACATACATACATATACACACTGTTACATACATACATACATACATACATACATACGTCTGCCCTACCCTGAAAAAGTAGGATCTGTGCTGTAGGACTCCGGGGGTCAGGTTCTCGGTTTCGGGTCGAGAGCTGGGGGAATGGTAATCTTAGCACGAATTGACAACGTGAGAGAAATGAAACGGTTGATGATATAAATCCTGCCTTATCCATAAGCAGGGATTTTCCATAATTCCCATAGTTTAGGGTCCTTAACGTAATGCAGGATTTCTATGGCCAACAGTAGCAATGGCAGTAACAATCAAAATCAACCAAAGTGAGACTATTTCTACTTATCCTCAACAGCCTGAGTTCAGCCCTCCAGATGGACCCAAACCTACACCACAAGGGGAACCTTGAGAGTCTTTATAGATCCCTACCCCTTCAAGGAGCCCTTGAAAAGAGGTGCTGAATGCTTAGTTCCCCAATCCCCAACCTTTAAACTTCTTGGGTTCTTATATTTTAGTAGCAATCTGAAAGTTTAACCTTTTATTTCCCGGGCTTGTTGGGGAAGTAAGAGAGACGAGAGGAACCTTTATAGAAACCTTACAGTGGCCCTGCAACGCCCGACAGCCAAAGGACGCAAAAGCCGTGAATCCTGAAACCACTTGAAAACGCAAAGCTTTAGGGTTGTTTGGGGGCAGGATTTAGGGCTTGGGATGTTGGGCTTGGGTTTTGGATTCAGGGTTTAGGATTTTGGGTTTGGGATTGTGGCTTTGCAGTCTTGCGCTTGGGGTTTTCGGCTTATCATACAGGGTTTTGTTCCCGAAATGGAGTTGTCCTCACGCTCACCCAGCCTACAATTGACTCAGGTTCATTCAGGTGACGCAAACGCAGCAGGAGCCGCCGGGTGGAGCCCAATGCATTTGCTTATCATTAAACCCCACACGCTCAGCCACCCATCTCTATAGCGGCTATAGCGTTTGGGTGCGTGTCGCCACGGTGTTTGCGGATTTAGCTACATATGAGCTCATTTCGGACCAGCAACATCTGCAATTAAGCTCATCAGGGGTTACCACTGTATGATAGTTACGAGCCCTAAACCCGAAACCCCTAAAACCCTAAACCCCTAAACCCTATATGCCAGGCCCACAGACGGTACCTCGGCTTCTGGGGTTCGGTTGGGAGTCTGGCCTGTTTGCAGCTAGGGGGCTGAGGATGCTTACTATCTAGGTCCCTGAGTAGTACCATTTTGCCCTTTTTATTTTAGGGCCCCCCCTTACTAAAACCGAATCGTAGGAAAAAGGGTACCCTTTTTTTTTAAGGGGCTACTGAGGATGCTTACTAGAGGAGCCTCAGTAGTTATCAAGACTATTTTGGGGGGCTCCTTGTTAGAAGCGTAGTATAATCTGCCCCCAACCCCATTCTAAGAATGAAGGCCCTTTTTTGATGTCTTTCGGTTAGTCGGTTCGGCTACAGCTTTGCTTCCAGGTTTTGTGGTTCAGGGTTTGGTCTCTTTTGCGCTTCGCCCTACAACCCTAAAACCCTAAAACCCTAAAACCCTAAGCCCTAAAACCCTAAACCCCAAACCCCAAACTCCTTAAACCCTAAACCCCAAACTCCTTAAACCCTAAACCCGCTCGTTTGAAGAACATGCCCCCGGGTTTTTTCCGTCCCAAAAAAAAAGCGCGACCGAAAGCCCCCCGGAGCCGAGCCTCTCAGCGTTGAACCCAATTTCTCCCCGAGGGTTTTGGGTTTTAGGGGGTTTGGGTTTAGGGTTTTAGGGTTTAGGGTTTTAGTGCTTTAGTGCTTTAGGGTTTAGGGTTTTAGGGTTTGGGGGTTTAGGGTTTTAGGGCTTAGGGCTTCCTCATGACTTCTGGAGGAGCGGGAGAGACTTACACGCTTCCACTCCCAGGCTCTCCTGAAAGGGGAGGGGATCGAGTTCGCAGGAGTTTGTGGTTACTTAGTTCCCCAATCCCCAACCTTTAAACTTTTTGGGTTCTTATAATTTAGTAGTAATCTGAAAGTTTAGCCTTGTCTTTCCCTGGCTTGTTGGGGAAGTAAGAAGGGGAGGGGATCGAGTTCGCAGGAGTTTTTTTGGTTAGGGGGCCGTAGGTTTAGTAGGGAGGTGAGGAGTCTTCCCGCGCGTCTTCCAGATTGGAGCCTATCGTCGTAATGCAACGGATGGATTCGTAAGATACACCTCTCAACCCCCAAGAAATCCGAGAAGTCGCCTCCGGATGCACATGATGTAACCCTAAGCCCTAAGCCCTGTAGTTTAATAGTCGGAGGGGTTTGGCCTGGAATTTGTGTTTCGGATTTGCACCCGTAGGATACTCTCAGCGAGGCTTCTCGGAAGAGTGGTATAGGGGTCTGAAAAAGTAGGAATATTGTTACCTCATCGTCCTTACATAAATATACTAGCACATGTCACGAAAGCTCTAAGTTTTTTTCGACTTACGAAGGCTCTGTTCTTGTTAAGGCCTCACATGCATATAGATATGCTCCATACATACGTACTCTATAGTTAAATCCAGTATGTCATATAGCAGATATAAGGGGTATGTGCGACGATAGCGGGTCTAAGCTCTCGACCATACGATGTAGTTTCGACAAGCAAAGCGACTTCCTTCTGCTCCAGAAAGTTCTAGGACGAAGCGTTCTGAGGCCGTTGCAGCAGCTGAAACAAAGCGGAGGTTACTTAGAACGTAGGCTCTAGCAACTGATTGTAAAATGGGGCCCAGTTTGAGGTTTCCTAGATCCCAAGATAAGGACTGTGCCGTGCCTGGGGGAATGGGTTGTTGCGACTACTATACGGGACCTTAAGGGACTATCATAGGGATCCATTCCCCCATTCCCTACGAAGAACCGGAGAGATGAATGTGGAGACAGCTGCCGGATCTCTCAGGCTCCGCTGCATTTCATGGGGGTCCTCATATGGGGGCTTCCGAACATAGGGGACCCTAATTTGTACCCGAAATCGTAGGATCCCTATGATAAGGACCTCAAAAGAAGGTACCCCTTGTTTTCCGGAAACTCCCATATATCCTCCGTCATCGGTTCGACTGTGCCGGGGTCCTGCCACTCCGGTTGCCCTCAAAGACGAGCCAAAATCCATGATGGTCGTAGTCGGAGAGACTTAAATAGAACGCCCGGCAGTCATGCGTTGCGATCGTCTGAGCCTCTATCTACACGAAGCACTATCAAGCCACTCACACTCCCGGGCTGTGTCTCATCGGGTGCCCGCTGTAGCTTTTCGAGCGTAGGGTCTCAGGAAATGAAAGTCGCGGAGAAGCAGAACAGCGAGAGGGGGGGATGTGGTTTGCTTTGAAGTCATACAGATATATATATATATACATACATACATATGTGAACTTAGTGGATAATGGCTCCTATTTATTGAGCCTATGTATTTTGCCTTACACAGGTCGAGCCTGGCATTGGGGCGGAGGTGTACTTGCTGCGATTGGCGAAGTATTTTCAATGCAGCTGGGAGCTCAGTGTGGGAGTTTCTCCAAAAATAAGGGGGGTACCTTAATTTGGGGGTCCTTCTAATAAGGATCCTACTATTTAGGGTACTACATTAGGGCCCCCTATTTTCGGAAACCCCCATGTCGTCGGATATGTACAGAATGTTCTGAAGCGGCTTGAAATTTCGTTTCAAGCTGTCCACATCCCACTCTGGTCTCTGTCTAATCTTACTGCAAGGTACCCCGAAATCCTATTCCAGCTTGCAGGGGCATAGCTTACTGGACTCTGGACAGCTGCTGCCTCTAGAAATTATGGGTTCAGAAGGCAGGGATGCTGAAGGATTTAGCATCCCTAAACCCTAAACCCTAAACCCAATATGTTCACCGTTGGGGGCACGGGTTTGTCTCAGGTTGCATCTATTCGGGGGCTGTTGGGCCTCATGTTTCCGTCCTCCCCGAACCCTGAACCTGAAAATGAAACATCAAATCCCAAGCGATCGCAAGGCCCACTCTAATCATCAGACAGGTTGGAAGCCTTTAGTTCATACCTTCATTGGGGTTATGAACAGTTATAACTGCAGCTACCCTACTCAGCCCGCTGATCCTTTCAACTAAGCCTCACACCCTAAGCCCCTAACTCTCTAAGAACTCTTATAGGAGCCCTTGTGGCTCACGAAGTACCTCGACTCACCCCTTCACGTTGGTCTTTCCCTGCTGCCAACGCTCCGAATGCTCTTTCCTGGCCAGATGAGTCGTGCCATGTGCTGGCGCTGATCTACATCGACCGGGTGGCATGGAACTCAGACTTTTTGGGCTGATGAGATTTTAGGGTTTAGGGCTTAGGGAACCGAGGGCCCTTGAAAGGGGAGTACATGTAGGGACCTTAGTAATTCGAAGAGGGTTCTAGGGGTTCCTTATTATACGAAGAGTGTAACAATGGGCCCCAAAACCCCATCCTAATTATGAAGCCCCGTTGTGTTCGACTTGGTAACTGGGGCTAGCAATGATAAGGTAGCTATACCTACAGTTGCTTATGAGCCCCAACTGAGGTACCTATAACCCTAAATACCCTACATACTAATCCCCAGGATCCTCAAAGCGAGATGCTAAGAGTGCCGGGCATCGGTCAGAGGTGCTTAAGGTCGGGTTTAGGGCTTAGGTTGTTGAGGGTCTTAGGGGGCAGATTGAGCTTCAGGGTTTAGGGGGACCAAAGGAGGCACCCTTAAAGGGACCCTTGGGGTTATATAGGGCTTTATGAGACTATATAAGGGGTATATAAGGGTTATATAGGGTATTAGGATTAGGAGTCCCTTCTAGGGGTCCCTCCTATTGCCCCTTAATTTAGGGATCAGGGGCTTGAAGTTAGGTTTAGGGCTTCTGGGACAGATTGGGTGTTTAGGCTTTTCGGGATCATTGGCTTGAGGTCGGCTGGGGAGTCTAGGTTCCCCAGTAGTACCCTTTTGCCCTTTTTATTTGGGAGTCTCCTTATTAAAGCCGAACATGAGGAAAAAGGGTACCCTTATTATTAAGGTGTTACTGGGGAACCTAGGAGTAAGGATTAGGTTTTGGGCTTTTGGGGGGATCAGGGGCCTTGGGTCGTCGAGCTTAGGTTCGGCTTAGATGGGGTTTAGGGTTTAGGGATGGCGTGCTTCGGGTAAGGATTTTTTGTTGCAGGAAGATGCGTTTCAACTCGCTTTTTTTGGGAGTTTCAGAGTCTAGATGCTCCCTGGAGGTACACGATTTCGCAAGTTCGGGTTAGCTTTCCACCTCATGGGTAGTGTTAAAAATCAGGGTCCCCTTTTTAGCTCACCAAACAGTACGTCACCCTTATTAAAGCTCTCTCAACACGCACCCTAATTTAGAGAACCTCATCGCACATATGGGGAGCACCACTTTACTGCTGTATGGCAGACTGGACACACGGAACAAGTCCTCTCGGGCGCGAGTCATTGCTGAGAGCAGAGAGGTTGGGTCAATGCCCCCCAAACCCTGAACCTGAGCATGTCGAAGTGCAGCTTGAGTGCCGTTAGCTTTGGAGTCCGCTCACGAAAGCTGAATAAGGGGTTGGTTATGGATAACGTAAATTTGTTTGGAGCGATCCTTGGCGGAGGGGTCCACTTCGCCTCCTGCACGTATACTCATACACAGGAGGATTCGTGTACTACTGGTGGGATGCACGAGGTTCATGTGCAGGCGCGCTAGCTTGGAGAACTGTGCCAAGCAGCCGTTTCACACCGTTAGCCTCGTTCAGGCGAATGATGCACGATGAGTTCGCGTCCAAGGCTCCAGGAACGCAGGGCGATGGTTGCGAAGAGGGCGACCATCTCACTGGGCCAGCACGATGCCTTGGTGCGCAGCCGCTGCCGCTGAGGGGGACCGCAGAGACCCCCACCTACCCAGAGAGCCCAATACCCCTTAATTAAGGAATATCCCTTAAATCATAATTTTAAGGCCCCTATAATTTAAGGTATATCCCTTAATTAAGGGGTCTTGGGTTCTCTGGGTAGTTGTTTTCACTGCAGAGCAGCACTGTAGACGACGCAGCTTGGGTCTTGTGGCATTGCTGGCCTCTGAGTCGGAGGCTGAGAAGATTGCCAAGCGGATTAAGGGAAGCAACTGCAAAACCTAAATAATTAGCTTTCCTTTCGATGCGGATCATCCGAATAGCTTAGTTCCCCAATCCCCAACCTTTAAACTTTTGTGTTCTTATAATTTAGTAGTAATCTGAAAGTTTAACCTTTTCTTTCCCTGGCTTGTTGGGGAAGTAAGATAGTCTGCTTTCTTTGGGGTTTAGGCTGTTTAGGATTTCGGGCTTACAAGGTTTACAAGTGTGTAACATACCCCCAAACCTCAATCTAATCATGAAGACCCCGATGTTAACGGGGACCCACCGTTTTCTCCAATGTCCGCTTTCCACCCTAGACCCTAGACCCTAAACCGTAGATCCATGAATCTTGAACCTCAAACCAGAAGCCCCTTGGCCTGGCACACCGACTATCAGCTTAGTTCCCCAATGCCCCAACCTTTAAACTTTCGGGTTCCCCAAAAATAACGTAGCAATCTGAAAGTTTAACCCTCTTGTTTCCCTTCAGCTTATTTTGGGGAAGTAAGATCGTGTATGCTACTGGCCAGCCCCTAAACCCTAAAGCCTAAAACCCTAAAAGCCTAAGCCCCTAAAGCCAGGTTAAGGCACACCCGGGTGAGATCGTGCTGAACAAGTTGACAATCCATCGGCTCTTGGCCGTTGCGACGGCCCGGGAACCTCAGAGTCGGGTTGAGGGTTTGGGGTTTTAGGGT
>CAJNJA010011057.1:0-13592 GCA_905231915.1 Symbiodinium necroappetens | reverse complement strand
AAGTAAGGAAAAACATGGCGTCAATTGTGCACTACGCTCTTAGTAGTAGTGTGGTAGCGGTAGCGGTAGCGGTAGTGGTAGTGGTGGTGGTGGTGGTGGTGGTAGAAATCGAGGAAGGCTAGGTGAGGCGAGCAGCCTGCCGCACATGCAAACACAATGCCGAATTGCAAATGATTTCTCGGTGTATTGCAGATGGTTCTTCATGCCCGGTGTTCATGTATTCACCAGAAAAGTGGCAGAAGTGTTACAGCACCTCTGTTGACGGGAATGCGAAAGCAGGGGGTGGGCGGGGTCGGCACCCAACCCCCTCGACTCCCTCACAATGCTTGAATGACCGGCTTGGAATAGGTTCATCAAGACGGCATGAGCTTCTTCATGGCAGGCTTTGCCACTTTGGTTCTTTGCGGGTCCTGCACCTGAGTCGCAGTGTCCTGAGTCTCCTGGGTGGATGCCCCCTAAGATCCAAGAAGACAATCTGTGCACCGAATACGTAAAGCCGAACACACTGAGAAAAAACCAAGAGACTTGACGCAATCTGGCAACTGGTGATCACGCATACGGTCTTGTACAGGCACAACTCCCCAGCAAAGACAGTCAACCACACACGCCCACACACGCACACACGGGCACAAAACACACTCTTGCTCAAGCTGAAACCTGGATCCCTAAGCCAACCCCCTAACCCTTCCCTAAACAGCCACAGTACAGGCTAAAAGTGGGCCTATGGGCGGCAGAGTTGCAAGGCTCCAAGAAATCGAGACACTTGCAAGCACAACGCTCGAGTTACCGGTTTGGTCTTGCATTACATGCTTCAGAGCAAGCTTTGCAATGCTGACTTGCAGACACAACGATCGAATGACCGACTGGCTTGGCATAGATTCATCGCGGTATTGCAGAATGGTTTTCATTTCAAGTTTCGCAAGGCTAGAAAGCCAAAAAGCAGCAAAAGCAATGCAAAGAGCTGCAAGAGCATAAGAAAAGCCGAAAAGCTAAAAAGCAAAATCGGTAAATCTCAAAAGCAAAATTAACCAGCACTGAAACCAAAAAGCATACAAATACAAGGTACAAGGTCAAACTCTTCCTCGGAAATTTGGATTCCCTTAAACTGCCGGGACTTGGATCTCGGCGTAAAGTACTGGTACCCAAGCTGGCCCTTGAAGGGAGTCATGTCCTGGCAATCCACGAACAAGAATACAACGATTGATCTCTGCATTTCGACTCACTTCAGGCTCTGCCAAAGTCCGAAGTGCACACAGACGCACAGACTCGTGTGGATGGCACCGCTGGGGCCAGAACTCCATTTAGGTCGTAGGCTGCAACCCATGTGATGGCAGCCTTGGAGGCTTTGCGCATTGTCCAGAAGTTGCAGCACGTGACGTGACACCGAGGAAGCCGAGGCACGGTGGTGTCCCAGTAGCCCAATGCAAACCAGCCACATGCAACCTTTGGTTCGAGTTTGCAGCTGCGATTGCGACTGCAGCTGCCAAGAGGATTGCCAACGAAAAGTCATTCTACCACAATGCACAAAGGAGCATAGTGGTTCATGACGACAACGATGACGACGGCAAACCACCTGACACACGGGTGCAGCAAGGCCAGGTGATTCATGCAGCATCGGAAACTGAAAACGACGTCTCAGATTGCCGTTGCAGTCACCACCAGAAAACGGCGACAAACGCTAAGCACATGCATAAATCTGGAAACAACGTCTTTACCCCAAACTCGCTGGAAGGTCCCAGTCTATACCGCATATACCGCATTCTCTGGGGCCATGGCGCCCCCAATGAGAGACGCACCGCATCCGATTGCACCGCCACAAAGGCCTGCATACTCTGCTTTTTACCCTGGTGGCGAAGCGGGAAGACGACAATGCCATCTTGGAATTGGCTCGAAAGCTTGGCGATACCAACTCAATGCGAGCAACGTTCAGACCTACTCATGCCACTACAACCACGACACCGTCTCGCGCGCTGCGCAAAATTGAATGGGCTTTCGGTAAGTTGCGGGGAGGCAGGTACGAGTAGGGCTCACAATATCATGCAGAGGACCCTTGAAGACTTCACTAAACTCACCAGGCCATTCCTACAGCTTCGCTTCGCTTCCCTCGACTCGGCCCAACAGCCTTTCGGACATGGCCTGCAGAGCTCGTCAAAATTACAGCGGCGGGATTTTCGCCCCGCTCTGACCAAACACGTGTCCCATCCGGGGGCGTGGCGGTGTGGAACTTGGGAAACCTCGCAGATCTGCTGCAAACATGCAAAGTCTGCAAAGTCCATCACTTGCTTTGTCGTGTATTCGATCACGCGTACATGTCACTTTCAAACGCATTCACATGCTTACGAGGCTTACAACATCTCTGCGGTAGTGGGTAAGCCGACACTCGAGTAAAGGTCTTCCTAGACCAAAACCAATCGTTGCCCCTGCGCTGTCCAGCGAGTTTCTCATGGTCGTGGCTGCGCCCGTACGGTATTTGCAGATGGAGTCTGGTGCCTGCTTGCGAGTCGAGTCGGCAGCATCCTGGCGTGAAAGCCCCGTTGTATCGCCATCACTGCTTGCGTTCCTTCCGACATCTTCGAGCTGTGGAGCGGGTCACTGCCTTGTTTCCTTTTCTTTTGCAGTCTTGCTCCGCCTTGGGCACCTTTGGACTCCCGTCCATAGCTCCCCAAACACCCCCCGGCGTGTTTTCAGCTTGGAAGCCTTTCCATGAACATGTTACCGGGAGCTGGGCACACCTGGCAGCTTTAGTCTGGACAGTTCATGGCAACGCGACACAGACACATACCGCGGCAGAAAACTTTCCGATGTAGTGCAACTTCGGGACATCTCATATAGAAGCTAAGACTCCAACAGCTTGGCCAGACGCACCAAGCGCAAGATCCTGAGGATCTTCAGTCCACGCGACCTCGAGCAGCGATAAGAAGTTCCGCACCGCTTCATGTGGGGGGCCCCACATGTCCACACCCTTCCGACAGATCCTCTCAAGCATTGAGTCGCTGGCATGCGCGCTATTCCTCAGTTCGAATACAGAACTTTTGCAATGTGCCGGGTCAATACCCCCGTTCGAACCAAGGATGCCAGATGCCAAGGTGCATTGACGCACGAAGACAGTGCAGAGGCTTGAAGGCAAGTTTGAGTGAAGGCCCTACAGACCAATGCTACTGGCAGTACTCTTGGTAAACACCTAGAGTAAGAAGCACTCTTGCCAGCCGAGGAGCTGAGGTAGTTGTTGCCCGCCTGTCACAAGCTCTGACTGCCCGAGCAATTCTAACCCCTTCCATGGCCGCAACACTGTCGTCCTCAACTGAATGCCGCGACGCGCAAGGCTCAGCCCCTCTGCTTCAAAATCGAGTGTTCTGGACTCCAGTCCCGGACGTACAATATTGCCACAACCATGCCGGCAGAACTCCTTCGTCGTCATTGTCGTTGACGAATGCAGCATCCAGAGCTAGGAAACACCAATCCAATGCCAGAACCTGCAATAAAAGGAGAGTGCTTGCCACCGCACATGGAAGGGAAGTACTCAGACAAATTCAAACTAGCACCAGAGGTACGCGCGTGTCGAACAGAAAGTCTCGGTTCCACGGCACTTGGCGTCGCCCAGGTGGCGACTGCCAAGCCGGGCAAGGTAGCAGAGAAGTCGACAGATTTAGACTGCATGGAAGTTGGCCACACCGGTGGACATCTGCCGATGGGAAAGTCTTTCGCTGGCAGTTGTGCCGAGAGGCATGCAGGTTCAGAGTTTTTTTTTTGCAGGGGCTTCCTTGAGTAGTGAGGTGACGGGTGACGGAAAAGCCAAGCCAAAGAAATTCGGAGGTTTCAGGAAAGCCAAGCCGTCGGCTTCGCATGGCTTCGCAGCGCGGCGGATGTGCCGTTGTCAGTCTGATGGAGGCACAGCAGGCAGCTGCGATTGCTTTGCTCGTGCGGGGCGTCGGCAGCATCTTGGTGCACTTGCCGCTTCATCGGGCAATGTCGCCTGGAATACTGAGGCTGGCACAGTTATATCGATTGTAAACCATGTCCTTCACAGAAGATCGCAGAGCGCAAAGCAAAACCTGAATCCCTGAAAAGATCTAGCCAATCATGCAACGTCCTGAGATACTGTACCGCAATCTCCCATGGATCCAGGACCACATGGCCTGCTCGATAGAAACCTCGGAGGGCATTTTTCCACTTGCAGCTCACGCTGTACCGAGCGGACCGGCAGTGCCCGCGGCGTCAAAAAGGAACCCCCCCCCCCCCACACAATGTCGCACAGCAGTCCTCCTTTTTCTTCTCATCCTGAAGGCGGCAGGATGTCCATTTGTTCCATGAACTTCCGGCTGTGCCGCTGTCTCACCGGCGCTATTCCAGGCACCTCCTGAGAGAAGGATACGAGCGGAGAAGGAATCAAAGTTGCATCCAAGAAAGCCGAGTGCGAAGCGGTCGCCACGTTGGCCCATGGGCAGAGCAGCACCAGCACCTTCGGGAAAGCTTGCACCGTCCAAGCTAGGCTCCAAAAAACCCAATGGCAGTACTTCCACCAAACTAAGTTTTCGCTGAAGTTTAAGATGATCTTGACTTGTCCACTTCATCACACGCTTCACCAGTTCACTTGTTCCAATTTCTGCAACTCCAGCGGCCGAGAACCTCCGTGTGCGAGAAACTCGCGAGAGAAAGAGCAGATCCGACAGAGGGTATCAGCGCAAGCTGCAGATCGCGTCTCTCCTGGACGACACACACACAGAGCCCGGGGAAGCAGAACACAAACGTACATGAACAATTTGTGGGTACAGCCGCTGTCCGGTGCCGGCAAAACAACGGACAAGTGCTCCTGCTGCAGTTGCCCTTGTGCAATCTGCGCTGCTTGAAGCACGCGATCAGCAGCAGCTTCGCCTACAAAGCGAGCACACCTCGGCCCCAGTGCTGCCGGCATACCACACGTAACAACAGCATGCTGAAAGCTGCGCTTGCAGCAAAAGACAAAGCTTGATCTAGCTCCCGTCGCAGTTTAAGCTTTCCGTGCTCCGATGCACTGCTATGGCAACCCCAGCCTACAGCTGACTGCACGTGCTTGCGTCCTCAGACGTCGCACTCGACAAGACTTCCTAAACCGAGAGGAGCATGCTTGAATCAGAAAGACGAAGCTTAAAAAACTTACGTAGACTGACAGGGCAGTTGGTGAGTCCTTGCAAGAAGAGTCAAGAAACCAATGATCGAAATTGTCGAAGCCCGCAACGAAACCTCGCAACCCGTTTTCGGATGTCCAAGCACCTGCGAATATTGGAGGTCACAAGCAGAACGGCTCCCTACGTTTCTCTGTGCCGTTCCAAACCTGTCTCGGGACTTAAGATGTGGCCTAAGCAACTAGCTGCCATCAACACGCTCTTGCCATTCACAGGGAAGGCTGTCACTTGGGCAAACGAGCGTGGCGGATTCAAAGGGATGTCGACACAAGATGATGCAAGACTACCTAGGATGAAAGAGGAAATGTGGTCGCACTCTGCGATGTTCTCGCGTCCCAGTTGGAAAAGAGCATGAGGCGATGAGTGGCGATCCTTGTCTACAGCCCAAAACATGCAAGTCGTTTGCTACATCTGGACTGATCGGACGATCGAGCTTAGGATGGCTTGGATGATACCTTTGACCTAGATCTCTTCGGTGTTGACTCAGTTTGGGGCTTGTGAGAGTTCTTGGTGTGCTTCATCAAGCCATGGCAAGCCCTAACCTGCTGTTTCGATGACATCCGCGACCTTGCTGTGTGGATTTAGAAGTTTCAAGTTTGGGTTCTGCCTCCAGCTCTGCGATGCTCTGCTCAGGGCCTTCGGTTCGCTGTTTTTTCAATCCTTCGTGCCAGTTCATACTCTTTTCAGAGAACCGATGGAAAAAACTCCATGCTTTCAGGTCATCGAATGCAGGGACTGCAGGGTGTCACGGTGCAGTTAAAAGGTGGTTCGTCACCCGACTGACATCGAACGTTGTTCAGCTCGCTGCGTACCACTGCCGCCCGAGGCGCGCTGCAGAGATCTCGTCACCATCGGTCAGTTGTTCGATGAAGTCCTCCGCAAGGCTCTCGGTGTCAACAGTCTTCTTCACCTCGACTCAAAAAGAGGGCAAAGGACGGGAGCGGATGCAAGACTTGCCTTGATGACCGTGTCCTCACTGATCATGGGTGGCTCCAGCAGACGCCCCACCTGGCCACCTGAAGCGGGGCGAACGTGCTCCAATTCTCGATTGCAAAGTGTGTACGGAGAAGTCCGAGTCGTGCAAGTGTATGTCCCATCTTGCGAGAAAGACAGACAATCTTAAACACGGCATCGCGCTGAGCTGCAGCAGTCAACATATCTCCACACACGGCAGTACGACATTCTTGGGTGAAGCTACACGCAAAGATTCCTGCCATGTTCTCATGATGCAGGCAGGAATCTTTGAGAAACAATCAATGACTAGTGACTTAGCTACCAAGACCAAGAAGAGCACCGTCTCCGTCAATGCCTGTTTTTTTACGGGGGACCACACTGTAATGCATGTTTGGGAACAGGTGCAGTTTCCTTGTAGTGGCCCTTCGTTTGGACTTGCTCCGACCCTACTTGGGCCTTATTTGGTGCTTGTTTGTGGCTTGTTTCTGCCAGCCTTATTGATCCAATCCCTGGCCGACTACCGTGTTCTGGTCTACCTGTTGACAACTATTTGACAACGAGTCCGGTCGCACACAGGGAAATAGGACCGAAGCATGCTCATTTCGGGCTCTGAGGCGCGGTTGTGGGAGGGTCTCCGGATTGGGATTTCATTCCGGCCACAAAAACTTCTGGGTCAGCCATCCACCGTGGTCTGTGAGGTTTGCCCGTGCTGCTAGCTGCACTGAGCAAGCCCACGCAGAAGGCATGGCGCATCAGGACGGACTGCATCAAAGCGATCCAGTCGAAGTCCCAACCAGCCGAAGCCTGTCGATAATGGACAGCATGGGCCGAAGAGAAGTGGGCTGTGCAGCTTAAAGATTGGCAAAGGCTCACCGCAGTGAACACATCACAGTTTGCAGGAGCCTGGCAGAAAGCCGGTGGACTTCTGCAGGTCTGCAGAGGACATAGCTACAGCTCGCAGCGTCTTTTCCAGGACCTTGCCATTGCATGCTAGCGCGGAAAGCTGGAAGCTTCTGGCATTTCCCACAGTACCTACCGACTGGCTTGTACAAACATTACAACACCTTGATATTACACGAGGTCCATTCCACGGATACATGCATACATGTTAATTTGCATGTCTTCCTCTGTCGCAGGCGAATTTCTTGTTGTCGGGAGAGTCTTAGCACAGATAATCGCTAGAGCAAACCTCTCGCCAATTTACTTCAAAACACTATCGGCAGCAAAACGGAGGCACCTTGATGCCGTTGGCTTCCACTGCAACCTCAGGCAAAGTCCAACTTCCGATGACATCCCCGTGGAGAAGCTCAGAACTACACTTCTGCGCAGAAGCCAGAGGACTAAAGGACTAAGGGTCTCAAGGGGCACACTTGAATCTTCTGCTCCAAAGCCGGTGTTGCCACCCTTGATCAAGAAAGCTTGCCAGCATTTGCCAGCTTTGCTAAGTTGCCGAAACATGCCCTCTTGGACAGGACGAAGGCATGCTGAAGCCTAGCTCCCCGGAAAGACCTGTCCGGCAGGAAGCCCAAGTTTTGAAGCTGTTTGAATCAGGCCCGACCGCCTACAGAAAGCACTACTTCGTCTCTGGGCTCCTCTAAATGTGCTGTTTGTATCTCTCAAGAACAGACTGATTTCAAGGAAATTTCTGCAAACTTGCTTGTCCTCACCTGCAATTTCTTGCACAGCTTCAGGAATCGTCTGCAGACAAGCTCTGGCTGCACATTCGCCGAATTGGTGCGTCAAGAACACCACTGTAGGGTTTGTCCCGAGCGCGTGCTTCTTTCAGGTGCTGGTGAATCAAGTGCTGCATGGCAAGCCAAGCCACTCTCCAGGAAAATTACAGGTTTTGACGGCTCACAGGTGAGCATGAATACCCTGGTCCTTCTTGTGAGGATAACTTCGCAGATCCGTCACATACTGTATGCAAACAGGCGTCCTCACATGATACTGTACAACTGAGTCCTTGTATACCCGAAGTATCACGTGATTTTTCGCAAGTTCGATTCCCCTAACTTTAGTCGGGATCCCAGATGAAACTAATTGCAGGGCACCTGGGTCCCAGACTTGCGAGGCGACGGAGCGCTGCAACTTAGGCAGCGGCTTGTGTGTGTTTTTTCAGGTGGTCTGTGAGGGCATTTGTGATGACGTAGATGCCAGTCCTGGTTTGTACCTGCACAAAGTGTCCAGTACAAAGTCCTCTCAAGACTCTGCATACTGACAGCGCTTGACAATGCTGTTTGCTCACAGATCTGCAATGGGTTACTCAACACATACGCCGACGGTTCGCTTCCTCTTGCAGAAATATTCCGCCTTCACTGATGGCATCTGATCACACGCCACATGGCACCGCTCGAGCCAAGGTTCGCAAGAAGGGTACCACAGTCACTCACTGTCAATGCCAAGCCTTTCCACACAAAACACAGACCAGTATCAGATCCACAACTGAGAGGAAGAATCTCCAATTCAGGTCTGCTAACGTCTGCTACCTGCTTCTGGCATTCACCGGCGGGCAGTGGCGGGCAGGAAGGCTGTGAGCCAAGCGTGATACGAACTTAGCGGGAGTCTCAGCACGTGGCTGTTGAAGAAGTTGGTCGGAAGGTCAATGGTCCAGAACACGGTGCTCGTCCAGTCTTGGCACTGCAGGTTGCTTCCATGAATCTGCATCCGGAGCAACGCTTCGTTGTCGTTGCGAGCTGCCATCTTGGAGACCGGCTCACGACTGTCAGGACGGCAATATCTGTCAACCTTCAATGCACCACGATGGTTGCTCGTGACTATGAATGATGGGCTTGTATTGTTGCATACTGACACCCAGAACTGGCATGCAGTTTGCACAAAGGCCAAGCTGCTCGAATGCGTTCATGGGAATCGCAAATATGTCCTGAGTAGGCCCAGCAGGAAGTCGGGTAATGCTGACTCGGTCGACAAGTTTTTTCCGCTGTGTCGTCCTACGGACTGAAAGTGTGTCAGACAAGCCGCCCATATAACCAGGACGAGACCCAAGAGGTCCCAAAGCATCCGTTTTCGGGAGTGTGGCCGAGTGACGAGGTGTCTCCTGACAACAACATGGGGTGCGCATGAACATGTGAACACATGTAACAGCATGCCCACCCACCTCCAGAAGCTTTCTGTGAAGGATTTTCGCCTCTCATCCTCGCCCTGGGTCCACGAGCTTCTTAGCCATCCATTCCAACATCGTGATCCGAACTCATGATTTTGAGCGTCAACATAGACAGACAGAGCTTGTCTCGAGTCGATGCCGAATCCAGTCGAAGGAATCAAACATTCAGTTGCAAAAGAATGCAACAAGGACGGAGAGCTGCAGACCAAACCGATGCTCCGATGCTATTCTGCATACATGGCAGCGACATACAGCAAGTTGACAAATCAGGAACACGTTCTACATATGGTCTGGATCTGCACCTTGCTGGTATTCAAGTCCGCCGTCAGCATGCGGGTCAAGGCAGCATATGCCTCGAGATGGCAAAATGACACCGGAACTGACACGAATGCTTTGATTCGTGTATCGCTGGGGCGAACTGCGTATGTGTGCGGGCGTACTGATTCAGAATATTACAGTACCATGGTGGCCATCAACATTTGCAGCATGTCGACCGTGCATGCCAAAGCGCGCACGGCCACACAAACCCGCTGACCGACACATTGACCCTCTTGATTGCTTCTTTCCAACTCACGAAAAGGCCCGGACATCCATAATGGTTGTGTGCGACTCTCTTGCACACACTGCAAGAAGGCGTCCAGCGGGGAAAGAATGGAGCAGGTTCTTTGCGATGTTGGCAAAAAGGGACACTCTTGGGCCACAGCTTCTGGATCGCTCGGCCACTCCCGGTGGGCGAACTCCTTGAGCACCTCAAAGATTGGACATGCTTCTTCTAATGCTGCGGGTTTTTCCCCTCAAACGCCCGATTGTCCTTATGCTGACATGTCCCCCCTTGTGCGGAACTCGCTTTTCCTTCTGCGAGATTCTGCGAGCCTGGGTTTTTCCCCCGCCCTCCCCGCCTCCCTCCGTTGCCAGCCGCTGGTGAAGAGGAGAGGAAGGGAAAGAAAAGGGGAAGGGCTTAAACTTATAATGCTTTTCTGGTTATGGAACTCCACGACAATATGCCATTCAATATGCAGAAAAGAAACTCTGCTATGTGAGGAAGCCAGCAAAACTGAGCCGAACAACGCATGACATGTTGTTGAAGTGGGTTTTGGCTGCAGAATTTATGTTGGTATTTTTTCTGAAGAGTGTTTTGTTTAGGCAGGCCCGGTCGTGCTGCTGGAACTGCCCGTGCCCGAGGGAAAGCATTTCGGCCGTGCTCCGGGATTTGCCGATACTGAGAAGACCATCAGTACTCAGGGGTTGCGTCAAGAGTACAGAGATTAATGACTCGTGAATACTGGGGGGAGGCTGCGGGATCCGCTGGTACGTGGGGGGACAGCATTTTGGCCACGGTCCCGAATCTTCCCCAATCCCAGCACTAGTTGTGGGGTTGCATCAAGAGTACAGAGACTTGTGACTTGTGATGACTTGTGGTTATTGGGGGGGCGCGAGACGACAAGGCTAATTTTGGGACGAACTTCCGGCTGCGGAGTGCGACAGATTTTCTCGCGGTCCTGGAATTTATATAAGATCCGTGTGCCCCCGAGAGCCGAGTTCACTGTAAACTACAATGCATGGACCACATTTTGGCTTCGGAAACGCTGGAATTCATGTTTGGCCGAGGAAGAGCGCAGAAGCGGACAATGGGAGGCGGCGAAAAGCTCCAAAGAAGGCGGAGCCGGAAGAGACCAGAAATGTGATAGACAAAAAAGGTCAGAAGCAGAGAAGCGGAAAGGCAAAAGCAAACGCACAGAAGCAGACAAGCGGGGCAGGAGAAAAGCGGAAGCGCAGCCACTCGCTGAAAAGCAAAGAAGCGCGGCAGGATGAGACTGGAAAGGCAGGAAACAGAGAATAGGAAAAGCACAGGACGACAAGAAGAACGGACAAGTGGAGGAGCGGAAAAGCAGAAGACGGCGGCGAGGATCTTTTCCACCTCACTCGAACTAGACACAATGTCGAGGAACAAACCAGCAGTTGTAAGCAGGTCACTGTCGGCCAGTCAAGGGTCTGCTGGCAGCTGCAGAAAGACGAGCTCAGTCAGGACAGTGTCCGCGTGGGGCTTGCTGCTTGATGCCGCTGCTGAAAAGTAGTTCTCAGATCGGGGTTATGAGTGTCTCGCTGCTTGAGGTGCTAGCGGGTGGCCTCATAGCGTTGTTCACTTTCCTGACGATGCCGAAGAGATTTTCGAGGTGATGCATGGTAGGCCGCAAGCTGCGGTTCTCGCGATGGGGCAGAAGTTGCAAGACGGGCTCTTGACCATTGCTGTGCTGCCTCCTCGTGCAGCGGAGCGGGCGGCGATCGTGATGTATTTCGCGCTCTAAGATGGAACAATCGGCAGCGAGGAGAGACGCATTCGGTGCACTCCCTCTTGCACGCCGAAAAAGCGTCAAGGCTGAGAGAAAAGAGTTCGAGAGCTGGTATCGGTGGTGATTCGCGGGTTGCTCGGGGGTGCTGAAAGGTCGGTCCTCTAGCAGGAGTTTGAACACCGAATTGCGTCGATGAGTCACTGTTGAGGTGAGGCGAGGTCGAAAAGTGCCGCGTATGACAGATTTTCCCTCGCAGAGGCAGACTGGTCTTCAAGCAATTCAAGCAGGCGGCCGGAAGGACTGCCGGACCTGCTTCCCCACCAGAGCCTCAAAGTTACCGAAATGAAACATCACTGCTGATTTCACGGCCGCTTTGCCTCTGGAGTGCGTCATTTTGAACATACCCTTTTGGGGTCCTCAGGCCTCTTTCCATTTGGCAACAGGACAAGTTGTTAGGCTTGGGGCTTGGGTGGTAAGATTTCCGCGCTATCCGAGCGCCATAGCGTAAGACGACGCAGGCGCTGACCAGTACCCCGCTTCGAGGGCAGATGTCTGCATGCACCGAATGCCCATCTCAGACCTCAAAAGCGCTCGAAGCTCGGCAGGCTTTGTCGGACCAAGATTGCCGAGCCTGACCCGAGTTTCGGAGTCTTATGACAGTGCGCGCGCCGCTTGGACCAGCCAATCGCGCTTCAAAAGCGAATCCTCGAGCAGGCCCTTAGTTCCCGGATCGGAGCCCCTTTGAGTACCTACGTTGCTCAGAGTCTCAGAGGAAGCTTTCTGATTTTCGATTGCATAGCAGGCTTGCTGGGACATGATCATGACATGATCACTAGGTCGCTGGGTGGGAGCATTTGGAGGCCTTGGTTCATCGCCGGCCCCTTCCAGCTCCCCTGTTCCATGCATTGCCATGCCATGGTGAGTTCAGCAACTCTTGCCCGGAAGTGGCCTCGGCGTGCCGTCTCTTTCAACGCTTTTCTCCTGTGCTTTGTACTGCGATGCTAGGGTCGTCGGGTCTGCCTCTGGAGCACGAAGCTTGGGGGCGATGTGGCAAACTATCTCCTTCAGCTAGAAGGTCCCGCTGTATGCCTAGGCGCTGGTGAAGGTCTCGGACGAGCACTTCGCCGGACAAGGTGCTGGCACCCAAGGACAAAAGAGCCCCGCGAGACCGCATCAGAGGTCACAGCCGCTCCTCCCTTGGACGACCTCGAGCAGGACGATTTCGACGATCTGCGAGAACCCGGCCGGTCTCCAGCTCACCAAGATCGTGTCCTCCTTGGCAAAGCCTGTGCGGAGAAAGCCAGACCCCGAGGCGGAGTGCAGCAGGATGCTCACGAAGGCCTCCACGAAAACCCCAGGTGCATCTTTCAGGCCATCGAGCGACAGAGGCTTCTGGATTTTCAGGTTACGCCGCCGAGGCCGTGAACCCCAGACATGGGCGGAGGGCAAAGCAAGTTCGCCCTCAGTGCACCCCGCGCCAAAAAGGTGGACTTATCAAAGGTTTGCTTTCCCGCGGAAATTCCAGCAGCCCGGTAGAGCGACACAGTGGCTCGAAACTCGCAGGTAGGGTGGAACCGGCTCGGGCTCAGACCGGGGCTGAGCGACTGGACGAAAGCATTCATCATTCAGAAAAAGACCACACAAAACATGAACCCAGCCGCCGAGCCGTGAAGGCAACATCCAAAGCCCACCAAAATGAGGTTGCTCTACTTTCCAAGCTCAGACTAATTTGGCCATGACCCGCTAAACTGGAAGTAGTCGTAAGACAATGAAGTAGGAGAAGCTCAAGGCCAAATCACGCGCGAACGAAGTCATGACGTCGACCGAGTAAACAAACAGCAACCTGAAGCACAAATGCAGAGCAAGTAACAAGACTACGATGCAAAATACTCCTTGTCGGTTTAAATTTATGGGATCAGCTCCAATACAAGTCCAGTTTACTAGCACGTGCAAGGAACTACGATCTCACCCTTTTGCAGTCTGTCCAAGTCCAAGACTACCAGCCCCGCCCCCCACTTCGTCCAAATCCAGAACAACGACCCCCCCCACACTATCGAACGTGTC
>CAJNJA010011055.1:0-11476 GCA_905231915.1 Symbiodinium necroappetens | reverse complement strand
CGGCTGACGGAGCTCAAAGAGCTCACGTTGAACCTGGGTGGGAACAAGATCGGCCCGGGGCCTCGGAGGGCGCTCTGCTCGGACCCCGAAGAAGTCGAAGCGCGAGAGCTGCAGTTGCATGGGACGGTGTATCATTGTGCCCTCAGCCTTAGCGACCGGGGGCGGAGCGTGGCAGCTTGGGGCCTCACCTCTCTGTCGCCCGAGGTGATGCAGGCGCCGCAGCTGTGGCTGAGAGCCTGCGCAATCTGCGGCAGCTCACGAAGGTCGATGTTCAGCTGCCGTTCAATGTGCTGGGCCAGCGCCTCGAGGTCTGGTAAGCGGCCTCATGGCCTTGCCCCACAAACCACGTTCAGGCGATCCAAGCCTTGGATCCCTGTTCTCAGTGCAGCCCAATCCCCACGCCGAAGTTTGAAGAGACGGGTTTCTGCCGATGTCCACTCCCACTCCCTCTACCGCAGATTCTACCGGAAGTGGCGGGCTCTGCCTCCGGCCGAGGCGCTGCGGGCGCCACCGCCGTGGTGGAGAGCCTTCGAGAGCTGCCGCAGCTCACGGAGGTCGAGGTTGATCTGCGATACACATACATCGAGCTCGGCCCGGGGCCTCGGGGGGCTTTGTCAAAGCATCTTGGACCTTGCATGCCCTTGCCACACAAAAGCCATGCCCCAGGCGAGGAGGTGAAGGAGAAGCTCGAAGCCACCTTCGCTGCGCTGCCGGTGCGTGAAAAACGCATCTATTTTGATTGATCCGAGGCCCGGCCGGGGACTGGCCCGGAGTGTGGTCGTGGCTTCCGTGGGAGACTTCGGGGCTTGGTCTCTTTCGGCTGCGAGGCCTCAGCCTCGGCGCGCTGGTGGCCTTTCTCCCGAGCGCTTCGGATCTACCTCGCGGTGTGGTGGAGTCCGAGCATTCAAACTTGTCACATGTCGCCGTAGCATTGCAGTCGTGCTTTGGTGTTGGTCTTGGGTCTTTGCTGGTTTGGGACCTTTGAGGACTGGGGTCAGGATCCGAGGCTAACACTCGGTCAAGTCGCGAAATTCGGGTTTGAGGCACTCCATGTCTTGCACCGACCCCAATGTGCAGCGTCCGAAGCCGAAGAGCGGCTCCGCCGGAGCTGCGTCCTTCCATTTGTGATGGTCTTCTGCGGCTCAAGTGCTGTCCCAAGGCATTTAAAGCAGCACTGTACTGTAAAGCTCAGCAACTCGATCATCTGCTGAATGTCTGTGCCTTGAACCGTCAAGCACCGAGTAGGCGAGTAGGTCATTGACATGCGACTCCCCAAACTTCGTGCTGCTCGAACTCCAAACTTTGTAGCTTAGTCTCTTATGCGATGTCCAAGCGAATTGAACCAAGGAGCTGGTGCAGAAATCTGGAAGTCAAACCGTGACATGTTGAAAACACAATCCCCAACGCAAAGCTATTATCGAGGGTGCCCTGGACATTGCAGTGTTCTTCCCAGCGCATGGGCTGCGGAGCCAGCAGTGAGAGCAAGTATGCCGGGCACTGTGGGGACAAGGTGTTCGGATTCTTAGGCGCTTGAACCAAAACTCCTAAACCTCTAACCCCTAAAGGCCCCCTAAACCCCAAAGTGTCTTCCTGACAGACTTTGCAGCCGAAAAGCAGGATCACGAGAAGCTTGGGGCTCCGATGTTCCGGGGTCCAGATGGGTTGAGCATGTGAGGGGTGTTTCATCCCTAGAAGATTGAACACCCATGTGAAATCTTGTCTGGGGCCTAAGATCGGGAAGTTGGTGTTGTTTTTGGGTGTGTCACCGCTTCTTTGATGAGAGCTTCTGGGTGATTCGGGGCCTGCAAGCCTGGAAGTCGACGCTGAATCTTCAAGTTGAAAGGGGAGAACAGGGTGAAGTTTTCACCAACAGGATTCCCGTAGCAAGCCGAAGGGTGTGCCGCAGCATGCCCCAGTGCTTCCGTGCAACGCGTGGAAGATCATCGATGTCCAGACCCGTGAAAACTTGCACGACCCCGTGGTTTCGAGCACTTCTTGATCCCGGCTCCGACATCTGAAGCTTGCTTCGTTGGGAGGGCAATTTCAGGTAATTAAGAATCTTCGGCTTAATTGTTGACGCCTGCTCCGACTTCCCGGTTTGGGACTTTCGGGTTCAGGGTGTGAGGGGCTGAACCTTGCGCCCGTGTGCCGCAGACAAGATCGTTTTCCGCCCAAAAGTGGCGATTCAGATCACCCTTTCTGGTGATACCGCTTCTCTCCGCCAGTTCCCTGCCGCGCCCCTTGGCTTATGTTGTTTTTGATTGACTCGATGTTTGTAGAGTGCCTTAAAACGTTCTAAGCTCTGAAGGTGCGCACTCCTCAACCGTAAGATTCCAGGTGTCTGCATGTCCGTCAGCGAACTCGGAACGGGGGTTATAAAGTTTTAAAGAAGCCGGGGTCGGAACCGTCGTTCAAGCTGTGTCTATTTTTGCACCCCTCACCTCGCTCGTGCTGTAGCATCCCCAAGCAGAGGAGCCCCTGAAGCCACAACGTCCAGCACTCCCCGAGCCTAAGCTGTAGAAGCCTTAAGCCCACAAAAGTTCCGAGCACCTTTGCCGGCCCCGGCAAGCCGCAAAGCCCGGCTTCTCTGAGGCCATGAGTGCCGCAGAAGTTGCCGTGCTTGAGGGGAGCGAGCCGAGCCTTCGTCTGGATTTAGGGCGTCTCTTTATCCCAAAGCCCGGCAACCAAAGCTGCACCGAGGTCCATGGCAAGGGTCGCCAGTCCCACCTCGGTGGCAGGGGCGGCCTGCGCCGGTGACAAAGCGGACTTCTGGATTTTGCTGGCGCATGTGTAATTTTTGGTATTTCTTTTTGTTTTTTTCGGCTGGTTAGGCGTGGTAGGACTGTTGTTTTCACGGAGCCACACAGAGACGTAGGGTTCAATACCTTATAATGATAGGGCCTTATGTGACTTCGACTTCAAAGGATATGGCAATCCAGGTTTAGGGCTTTGGCAGGACTAAATGCTTGGCTTTGATGGCTTTCGGGAGACTGTTAGGACCGGGTGGGTTGGTTGGTTGTTTAGATGTACTGTTCAAAAAAGTTAGCAGGGTGCCGACCTCTTTGAGCTCTCCGGTGTTCATGTTTTCAAGTTTGTTGAAGGCATCCTCGCCGATTAGCTTTGAGAAGTTGGCGACAGGAAGGCTTGAAAAGACGTAGTTGCGGTGAGCGCTAATAGGGTGTCATATTGCCGACAACCCTCGAGAAAAGCTTTTAACATGCAGGTCGTGCAAGGCGCTGTGACAACCACACGCCGCACGATGAAGATCGCAGGTGGGCTTTATGCAGAGGGCCAGTAAGCCCGGAACTCTGCGACTCTTAGCCTCCCTAGACAGTATACTGGTAAACCCAATTCTGTGTTCCAGCACTTAAGAGGCTTCAAATGCCGACCCAATTTGCGGGCTTGAGCGATCCCTCCCCGATCCGTTGATGCGGACTACACGAGACTAAGTAGGCGGCCCCGCGCCGACAGGCAAAGAGCCAGATGTTGCATGAAGGAATGCCGCCAGAAGCCCAAATCCAGTGAATTCCTAAACTGTCCTGAACCCCTACAGCAGCCTGGCTTCTACTACCACGACTGATGACGATGCTGACGAGGGCATTCCACCTGTCGTACATGGTCGTACTGAGAGGAGGTAACATAGCATTATACCAAGCGTTAGGGTTCCTTCTTATAGATTACATACTATGATCCACCATCCCGAAACCCTGTTCTAAACACTCAGGCCCCTCACATTAATGTAACATGGACAAGCAGTTTTACAATGTATCCCACATCCAGATGCTGATCATTGTCTCCCCAAACGCTACATTCACTTTCCGTGCCTTTGTCAGGTCTGGCCCATACTAGTATCCCAAAACCGAAACCCTAATCCACCAAACTCCCCAAAGCCTTTGTTGTGTAGTTTTCCGTGCCTTTGTCAGGTCTTGCCCTCTTCGCTCTGGCCTTTGCCTTCGCATTCTTCGGCCCCTCGGGCGTGCAGAGTTCCAGGATCAGTGGGGTTTCCTGCTATGCTTTCTCTTGAAGTTGACGTTAAGGTCGAGGATTGTCGGGATGTTTACAGGGTTTTCGAAATCCCCTGCCAGGTTGGCCCACGAACCTCTTGGAGGATGCAGCCACGCACAGGAGGCGCGCACAGGGGTGCTTTGGGGTTGATGGGATCCAGGGTGCAGGGTAGAGCTTGGGTAGAGGCTTGAAGTTTTGGAGCTTGTCGAATTTTTGGTATGCATGTCAGAGTGCTGTAGACACAGAGTTTGACCTAGTCAACCCTGCCCCAATGGCTCCCAGTACTCGCCCAAGCCCTCAGGGTCTTAGCAGCGCTTTTCATCACCGGCATCACGCTCGTGGCGCTGGAGGCTTGCTAAGCTCTCGACGCGTTGGTGGGTGCACCGGAGTCTGTTTGCCAAGTTGTTACGGGTGTGTTAGGGAACCTGCTCGCAGATGGTATAGGCATTGCAGACCCCTGGTCCTGTGTAGAGCCCACTGCAAGTTTTGTAGGAGAAGTCTTCCCTGGACGGTTCGACTCTTCGACTTAATGATGCACTGTCGATAGCACAGTGGGGGACAACCTTCTGGGGACATGAAATGTCTGCAAGACGCATGAATCAAGGGAGCAGAGTGTTAGAGACACCATATAAGCCATAATATAAGCATTGTTTATCCTCTCCCCACGGCGAAGCTTCTCTCACAAAGTGAGGATTGTAATCGACTCAGAGAATGTTTGTCCAGGATAGCCGAAAGGGCCAGCAATACAGCAGCCAAATCGGACAATAGCCTTAAACCTGTGCTGCGCTATGAGCAACTTGCGTACATTGGGTAGTAGAAGTATCACTGGCATCCTTTAAGCGCCTTTGTGCACTTCTTAGGCCCTTGAGGGCTACTGCTACAGTTATTTTGAGCGTCAAATTAGGCTCTTCAAGGAACATTGTCAGCAGCACCTCGTCGAATGGTCACTAAACCTATAACCCCTAAACGGCCCTAGACCCTGCCTCCCTGAGAGGATGTTCTGCGACTGGACAAGTCGGCGATCATGCTTGTCTTGGCTTCCGTGCCCCCTGGAAGCGGTAAGGCTCCTACCCAAACTGCCTAAACCTTGCGCCTTTCCCCTAATGCCCTACCAGTCCTTCTTCTGAGTCCATTCGAACGTAGCCACGAGAAGCACCCTTAAAGACTACAGTGCTTGTAGAGAGTCCGACGACGAGTTAAATGCAGCTACTACCCCACCAAATTAGGTTTGGGTTTGAGGGATGGTGCAAAGGCCCATACCTTCATGTGAACATAAGAAAGGCCATGTTGTTCTGAACCCTGGGCACCTTTCCGTTTGCATCTCCAAAGACCTCCTTCAAGGATGTGGACGTATCACGCGGCGGGCATTCATGCCAGATCTGCAGAAGGCAGATACGTCTTTCGAGTGTTCGGGCCTTGTGTGTGTTTGGTCTGGGGCGTCCAGTATTCCCCAAACATGGACATTAGCGATGGGTGTTCCTTGTGGGTCGATTGCAGGGTTGCGAGAGGGTTCTGCGCCTGACGTGGCAGACCGACATTCTGCTCTTCTTGCTATGCTGGCATACGTATATCCTTGTATAGCTCCAGACCCTAACCCCCCCAAGCCTAAACCTACCTGAACCTTAAACTCGAAACCTTGTACAGCTCTGAACCTAGTCGCGGCAACCTCTGGGTTCCAATGATCAAAAACGCCCTAAACCCTAAACGGCCCTAAACCCCGAGCACACTACGCCTCAAGCTCCTGACATACATGGGTATAGTTCTCTAAATCAGGGACCCTTTATGGGTCTCGTTTTGTTTTTTTTATAAGGGTGCCGTAATTTCTTGAGTATCTTCGAGAACTACGCCACATGGAAACAGCGGGACCGAGACCTCCCCAAAACTCTGTGGATCTCTCTTCTAGAACAACCCTAAACCCTAAAGCCTAAACTTTAGACCCTAAAGCCTAAACCCTAAACCCTAAAGCCTAAACTTTAAACCCTAAACCCTAAACCCTAAAATACCCTAAAGCCTAAACTTGAAACCTAATTATTAAAGCCCCCAAACCCCAAAGCCTAAACTATATAAGCGCTAAATCCTATCACCCAAAACTCTCTGAATCTTTCCGCTAGGGCACGAGCTCCTCGAGGAGGAACTGATGAAAGGACTCTTTGAGGCCCGGGAGCCGTGTTAACGGGGGCGGGTTCCGGATTTCAAGTTTGTGGGGTTTGAAAATTTCTTGGTTTGGGGTTTTGGATTTGACAGACTGTAATTAGGATTGTAGACGGTTTTTGGTGTTTGTATGTTTGTAAAGTTGGCAGGAATTGTCGGGATGAGGCATTATGGGCTCCAAATGACATTCCTTTCATGATGCTTGAGCGAGGCTGTCCGTAAGGAACCTGGTAGAGGTCCAGGTGAGCAAGCCTTCCGTAGGTCTGGTACCTTTCTGAGCCTCAAGCCCTGTCCACCACAAAGCACGAAAGAAGACAGAGATCTTGAGCAGGTTGGCAGCGTCATCTTGTTTCTGTTGCCTGCCATGTGCGTGGTGGAGTCCATCGATCACATGTGCCCTGAGCAAGATCTAAGATGGGATTAAACCGGGGCTTGAGGGATAAGGCCCTTTGCCATATCTCCTGCTCCAGCCTTTGGCAGTCCACCTCTTCCTGGATTTTCAGGCGGTTTGGGGTTTAGGAGTTTCACGAAGTGACGTTTGTGCATTGGTGATCGGCGAGTACTCTGCAGGGGTCTTCTCTCAAGAAAACTGCACAGAGTTTAGGGTTTTGGGGTTCAGGGTTTTGGTTTAGGGTGTATGGTTGGGGGTTTAGAATTTCTTTTGTTTTTGGATGCCACGCCCTGGCACCTTGTCCCTCCCACGCAGAACTAAGTTGCGTGGTCCTTAAATCTGTGAGCTTCAGAAACTCAAGTGCGCTTTTTGGAATAGACCCAAAGCCCACAAAGCTATTCCTTCATGTAGCTAGAGATAGTTAGTGCAGAACGTCCAAAATCCTATTCCAACTAGTCAGACCCGTAAAGTTTGACCAGGCAATCCTCTGAGTCTTCTGAAGTCCCCGGAGTGGCAGAGACCCAAGGAATGGCTTCGCAGTTGTCACAGCGTTCATCGTCCGCCACACACAGGAGAAGGCCTGTGGCGACAGAAGCATGCAGTCTTGCATAATACAGAAGTTTTGAGTGTATGGACGCCAAGAACTGGAAGGAGGGATTATGACCATCCCAAGCCCTTAACCCCGGACCCTCAACCCTAACCCAGAGAGCCCAATACCCCTTAATTAAGGAATATACCTTAAATTGTAGGGGCCTTAATATCATGATTTAAGGTATATTCCTTAATTAAGGGGTATTGGGCTCTCTGGCAAGCCAAGCTGTCAGTCCCGGGAACAGGAGGGAATGGACCCCGTCCACAGACCTGACCCCCCCAAAGGCCGGGCGGCTGATGCCCATCGTCTGCATCATCGCCTTCTTCCTGAGTTCGGTGGGGAGGGTTTAAGCGGGTTTAAGCGAGCCTTCACCCAGGTTAGGGGAATTTTTGGGGGTTAGTGTTTTAGTGGTTCAGGCTTTAAGGTGTAGAAGTCGAGCGTTAGTCTGTAAGCCCGAGCAGTCCTACAACAAGGCGGGCACGCGGAGACCCTGACCTCATGAGCCATCAAAAAGCTTTAACAGCAAAAAGCCATGAAAGTTAGTCTTAATGTCTTAATATGACGCTTCATAGGACCCTTAAAACTAAACCTGACCCCTGTTGTGCCCTTCTATACCCTTATGGTAGGAACCCCCCTTCCCCGCCAGGTGATCGACAATCTCACCGCCACCATCGTGTGCATCAAAATCCTGCAGCGGGTGGTGCCTCACAACCAGGATGCCCGAACTTCCAACCCCAAAATCCGCAGAGCCCTGAAACCCTAAAGCCCTAGGCCCTAAAGCCTTACTAAATTTTACACCCAACCGCAAAACCCTCCCAAGTCGGTGGACACAGCAGTGAATGCAGCGAATTCAGCTTTCTTCCTCACGCAAAGGCCCTGATCCCAAGGGTCCAAAAGGGGTTCTTGGTTTAGGGTTTAGGGTTTCCAAGGCGTAGGGCAGGGCACTTCGACAAAGATTGTTGTTATACTCCTTGCTGCAACCTCAAATTCGATTTTTGTCTGCAGGGCATCGAAACCGATTTCAGACGAGTTCTGAGCCTTTCATATCCCAAAACTCGAAAGTACGGCCCTGACCCACCTGACCCTTAAAGGATGTTCAAGATGTAGAGATGCAGAGAGGACTGGCGCCACAGCTGCGGAGGCACAGAGGGGAGGGCTGCGTTGACCCTGGGGGCTCATTCTCTTTGAACCCCCCTAAACCCTAAACCCCTAAGCCCCTAAACCCTAAACCCTAAACGGGGTTTAGGGGTTCCCTTCGCACCATGCTGTTGCCACCGGAGCTTCGCACCTCTGCGAGCGTTGGGGTTTCTAGGCTTTTCGAGGGAAGTGGTTTCGGGTGCAGATGTTTTCGTTAGGGGTCCATAGTGTCTGACTATACTGTCATCTTTCACATACTGCGAAACCCTATTCCAACCATGAAGCCCTTTACATTTCAGGGCTTGAGGTAGTGACTTACTCCCCATTTTAAAACCTGCCATCCCTAAAACCGTAAAGCCCTAAATACCTAAACCCAACAACCACAAACGCCCTAGAAGCCCTCAAACCTCGGAAAGCCACTAGGGAACCCTGAAAGTATATATAACCCGTCAAGGTGATGTGTAGCAAACCCTTAAGGAACCTCGAAGGGGACCCTTCTGGTACCCATTTGAGCCCGAAAGAGCTGACGCCAAGGTGTCGTCGTGGTGGCTGCAAACGCCGGAGGCGCCTGGAGTCCGCCACTCGCTCCACTTTTGTTTCAGGCTCCTAGGGCCCTTTCTTTACGGGGTTCTCCAAATAAGTCTTTAAAGGAGTCTTTTTGGGGTCCTTCAAGGGGTTCTTCAAAGGGTTACGATAAGGGGATATGGTACCAGAATGCTGCATATCATTCTCTTTATCACACCGGAGACGGCCACACTTGCAAACCTCACGGTGTTTTGGAGGTAGGAGGAAGCAGGAGTGGGTTATAGTCATAGTTATGGTACGCAGGGGTCCAGGGGATTCGGCCTGTAATGCGCTAAACCCGAAATCCTAACACCCGAAATTTACAACATATGCTCTAAACCCTAAAACCCAAACGACACTGGGCCCTAAAGCCAACACCCTAAACCCTGAAGCGAAGAGCACTGATGCCATCCACGGCAACCCCATGTAAGAAAGGAGGCTAAATATATTCCAATACTATTTTGGGGTTCCTTAGTATAACTGTAGTATGATATGCCCCAAGACCCTATTCTAAGTATTAAGGCCCCTACAGTAAGCTGGAATCTCTGGGAGTTTCGGGGCTGCTGGCTTTGAGGCACTTCAGCGTTTCACAGCCAAACATCACGGCACATCACGCCGCTACAGGCCAAACGCTGTAGCCTTCACCGAGGGTGTGGGGTTTCGGCTTCAATCTTTCGACGTGACGTCGTCCAGACATCCTGGACCCTAATCCCAAAGCTAGATACATTCTTTAACCCTGAGACCCTCAACCCCAACCCCAAACGCCGTGAAGCCCTGAGCACTCAAACCCGAAAGCTAATCAAGACCTCACGAATCCCTATCAGACAATCCCAAACCTATACCGGACCCATATGTCAAGCCCAACAGCTCCGAGATTAGAGATCTAACCCACCCAAAAACAGAGAAACGTCCCCCGAGCCTACTTTTGGAGAGAAAGGATCGGCGATGTGACGACCACCATGCTCTGGATCCAACACAAAGTCTCCACAGCAGGTGTCGAGTTTTGCTGTTTAGGGGTTTTTAGGGGAAGAGGGTTCTGAGTTCAGGTGTCGGGTTCATAGGGTTTCAGGAGCTGGGTTTTGGTTTGAGGGTGTAGGCTTCAAGCTTCAGTGTGGTTGGGGTTTTCCCTTGCTTGAACACAGAATCCTAAACTCTAGCTCACCCTGGCTCGGAGACATGCGGATTTTTGCTTAGGGGTTTCATGATTTTTTTGGTTCAGGGTGGCCTTATGGTGTTGGAGTTTGAGTTGCCTGAATCCAGGAAGAAGCTTGCTAACTAGAGGTCTTCTCGGAGTCTTCTCGGCTGTTTCGCACCGCCCAATTTTGGGAGTCCACAAAACTTTCAAAGGTATACTGTAGCATAGCCGATTTGAACCCGTAACTTTTCCAAGCGATTGTACAACCCTGAACCCTGAAGCCTCTAAGCCCTGAACCCCCCTAAACCCTGAACCCTCAACCCTAAACCCTGAACCCTGAACCCTAAATCCTAAAGCCTCAACCCAGGGGGGGCCGAAGCACCAGGTGTCCACGGTCTTCTTCCTGCGCCGCCGCTAAGCGCTTAAGCGAGTGGAGCTCCTGAGCATCACGAGCCGTAGGGAGCAAGTGGAGGCCCCTCGGCGTTCCACTGCACCTGACAAGAACCAGCTGGCGGCCTTCCTCGAAGATGCAGACATCCAGCTGGTGGCTGGAGGGCGGGGCTGGGAGCTGCAGGTACATCTAAGTGACAAGTAGTGCGGTTCAGTGCGGGGATAGGCTGGTGTAGTGTGTCAGTATTTCGACAAGTTGGGTTTGATTCGGAATCATACTGCCCTGTCCTGTGGCCTCGAATCGTCTGGCTGATCTTGCTCTTGCTTCACCACGCTGACCCATCCGAGTTTTCGTTTCTCTCAATGGGCTTGTTGCCCGATCTGAAGCCTCCGGGTCGATTGCTGAAGCTTCCATTGTTCTTGCCCGCTTCTCCTCTGCCAGGGGGGCCCGGGCACACGGAGGATCTCCAAGGACGCTCTCCGCATCATCGTCAGGAACCTCAAAGGCCAGAACCCGGCCCAGGTGAGTCCCCTCAGTTGCCCCCTTTATCTACGTAGAATCCCGACACGATTTGTCACACATCCGGCAAGTTCATCAGTCTGCAAATAAATTCGGAGTCAATTATATGCTTGACTTTGATCCGGGCTAAATATCGTTAGCATGTGGAAAGAAGTTCAATTTATACTTCTCGAATTTAAAGTTAAGTGCGAAGCGTGGATTCTCCAACTGTTGCATGGCTGGTGCAGTACAGCGAAGCAGCATCTCAATACATCCCTATCGAACCTTGTAGCCACCGAGATCCAACGACCAAGTTTTCAGGATCCGGAATCAGGATGTCGTGTAGGGATTCTTCCCGGCGCGTGGCAGGCGACCATTTCACCGTGGAGATGCTCCAGGCGGAGACTGCGTGCCCAGCTTGTTGCAACATTGGGCCCGAGCAGATGGGCCAGGACATCTTGCGAGAGCTTGTCCCGGATAGCGGGAAGCTCAGAATTGGACATCGACAGAGCCCAGCGCGATTTCGGAAAGCTATATATAGATTGTGGTGCACACTTCTGTCCGGATGCGAGGGCCTACTGAACTGCGAAGACGTGGCACGCTGCCTCCGCC
>CAJNJA010011054.1:0-11371 GCA_905231915.1 Symbiodinium necroappetens | reverse complement strand
GGTTTAGGGTTTAGGGTTGACTGTGTTGGGTTTTGGGGGGTTTTGGCGGAGCTTGTCTGGAATTCCCCTGATAAGGCCCTTTGTTATGCCCGCTGAACGATTCATATGTCATTTGCCACAATTCTGTCTTGTGTGCTTCTTCGGGGCTCTTAGGGGGCATCAGGCGTTAATGATACGCGTTCGCGCGTTATGGAACTCGTGGATAAGATGATCAGAGCTGGAGATCTTTGGATTTTTTTGCATTCGCAGGAAGGCTGTTCTTGCTACCCTGAAGGGCGACCTTCCCGAGAAGCTGCAAGAATGCGACAATGATCGTTGGTCTTGTGAAGATGCATACATTTGGGATCTGTGTGAGGGTTTCGCAGAGAAGTACGTATCCCCGATCCGTGGGATTCTTCTTCGCTCCTAGCTACTCTTGCCAATGCAACTTCATTGTTGGCACCCAGTGCGCATGTTTCATTCATTTGTGCGGCTTTGCAGCATGCTAAATCCCTGCTGGAGCTTCGGCAAACAAAAACCCAAGCTATTCTGAAGGTGTGGGGGATCCTTTTTCTTAGAAGGATCCTACTATTTACTTTGTGTTTCGACGTTCCGTTCTAGTCGGAAGCTCCTAATCGGAAGCTCATACATGAGTTGGGCCGCCAAGCGCATCTTACACATGCTGCCGAAACAATAGCAGGCTCCCTTGCGCATATGAACCGCATGTTGCCATCAATGCCGGCCTTCCTGCTAAGTCGGGATGTCCGTGGTTATCTGCTGATAAAGTATCTTAGATGTGCGTAGACCAGTGCCCAAGATGTTCAGTTCACCGGTCCTTGAAACTTACACTGCAGGTTCGCAATGCATCCTCCTACGTGGCTGCACAGACACGCTGGAACAAAGTACTATGATTCTCATTTTCATGTGCATTCTTACATTCTCTCATATACATGCATATACGTATCCATAAACATATACATGTACATTTACATATGTATACATGCATATGTATGTATATATGGGCGTAACATATGCTTACACGTGTGCAGTATGCATCTACGCCTTGATTGATTTGTTTTTGTTTCTGTGTCCCTCGCCAGGACCATGGCTGGGAGGCTGGTGCAGCGCTGCTCCAGCCGTGGGCCAGAAAAACCCTCAGCATCTTAGGTTCCTGAGTAGTAACCACTTTTGCCATTGTGTTTTTTTTGGGGGGAGGGGGTCGTTAAAGGGCTCCCTAAAGGATTCTATATAGGTACAGGACCTGGGATCTATAGGATTTATTTGTACATTATGCGCATTGCAAGTTTGGTTGATAGGACTTCGTACCCTTTTGCCCTTGTTCCTGTTGGGTTCCCTTCATTCAAACCGAATAGTAGGACAACGGGTACCTTTATAATGATGGGGCTGCTGGGGAAGCTAGGCATTCTGGACGTGAGCTGTGGCTTTGGACTCAGCTCCATTGCGGCGGCGCTCTCGGGGCACAATGTCACGGCCACGGAGATGTCCCACCAGTTGTTGCGACCTGCACCAAAAAGCCCTAAACCCTACAAGCCCTAAACCCTAAAACCTGCACCAAAAACCCAAAACCCAATAAGCCCTAAACCATATATAAAACCTGCACCAAACAATCCCTGAGTGGGGCTAGCCCTAGACCCGAAACATCCCGAAATTTGGGCTTGTCTTAGGGAGACTAGCTAGTGTCCACCAGGGCGTCTTAGCGCAGTCGCAGGCATCTGCAAAGCGTCCCCGGTGTGGGTGTGAGGTCTAGACTCGGTTCGGGGCCCAGGACGAAATCCAACCATTCAGACACAGTCAAGCAGACTTTAACCCCCTGCCTGAACACGAAATGAACTTGTTATTGTGTTTTTGCATGACAACTTCTTGATGTATTTCATCAGCCAAATAGTTTTCTCGAAGTCCTATAGATCCTCTCCAGGCAGCTTGCTGGGCGAAACGCCCAGCGGAATCGAGCACCGATGCGTCTGCGGCGATGGAAGCTGCTAAGAGACGCCGCGCCCGTGCCGCTGCCAGGTCTGCTAGGGACCTCCAGAGTCACCATGAGTATCATTATGGGAGCTAATAAATATATGTATATATAAATATAAATATAAGCACAAGTATAAATATAAGTATAAGTATAAATATAAATATAAGTATAGATATACATAGATAACTCTACATATATATATATATACTCATTTATTCATGTATAATTAGTTGTGTTATTTGTGTTGGTTTTGATTTTGGGGGCTGAAGGCTGCAGGGCTTTGGGGATTATTGGAAACGGCTAGGAGAATGAGGCTTGGGGGATATTAGAGTGCACAAGAAAGCTTGTAAGCATTCACCTCTTTGTCCTTCGAGGATCTTCTGAGTTCAGAAAAAGGGGCCTGGATAGTGACCAATACGACTCCTTCGGGTTCTTGACTTGATATGTTTATACTGTAACATACCTCCACAACTCTAGTTTAATTTTACAGATCCTTAAAGTAAACATTAAACCCTACCCCGCCCCTCTTGCACCCTTAGCTTCAATAAATCTCGTTCTATCATAGCAACGATTAAGGCCCTTACATTACCCCAGATTGCCTGTCCCTGCGCAGTCGATGAGCGTGGCCATCCAGACTATGCCTTCGACCTATGTTTGGTGGACGCCAGGCTGCGATTAACATCGGTTAATGTAGAGACCTTAACAATTAGAAGAAGTTTTGGGTATACTTATACTCTACCCAAAATGATGTATGTTATAATTATTATAATAAGGAACCCCCAAAATAGTATGGGTAATTATTCAGGCCGCTGTGTTATCATTGGATATACGGCCTCCAGGGTCCTCAGGTGCCACTTAGGGTTTAGGGTTTAGGGCCTATAGGGTTTAGGGGGTTTAGGGGTTTAGGCTAGGGTTACCCTGTAGGGTTTAGGGAGAGAGACGCCTCCACAAATCTCTTCGCTAAGAGCGTTCAGGTTGCCTTGTCTTGGTCCAGGTCATTTCAGGCGGGTAGGAGCCTTACAGAAGGTCTATATACTTTATAGAAGCCTTATAGAAGATACCCTAAACCCCCCACCTGTAGTTTCCTTTAACCAGGGTTCGGGCTGGAAGAACTCCCGGCCCCGTCTGACGCCATTCCTACTATGACGCATGTCTTCGTCACGACGTAAATCTTGATTT
The DNA here is from genome assembly GCA_905231915.1 of Symbiodinium necroappetens. Classification (NCBI taxonomy): domain Eukaryota; class Dinophyceae; order Suessiales; family Symbiodiniaceae; genus Symbiodinium; species Symbiodinium necroappetens. Next base: position 8,226 of record CAJNJA010011054.1, on the reverse strand, counting down.
CAAGACCCTGAAGAGAGAAACCTCAAGACCCCCCAAAAACCCGAAACCCGAAACCCTCATCCTAAACCCTAAACCCCTAAACCCCTAGACCCTTAAACCCCTAAACCTCACTAAACCTCTAAACCTAAACCCCAAACCCTCTATAGATACCCCCTAAACCCGAAACTGCGACTTCGACCCCCCCTTAAAAAGGCTCAGATCCGGCAGGGGAGGGGTGATCAGGGGGAGGGGTCCTTCAAACTCAGGGATCTCCGAAGCCCAAGCGGGGTAATTAGTTCTCTAAATCAGGGTCCCTTTTTGGGGTCCTTTTTCACGTTTTAGGGTTTAGGGTTTTGGGTTTTTCCAGGGTGGCGTACAATTGTGGGGAGCTTAAACAAAGGGACCCTAAGAAAGAAAGAACTACCCAAGTGCCGTTCAGCCTTTCCCCTTTTCGGCCCAGGCTTTTACCATCTTGTCGCCCAAAAAATCCCGAGGTACTGCAGCTAAACTGGCCCACCCCCGGAATCCCTGAACCCTAAACCCTAAAACCCTAATCCCTGAACCCTTAAACCTAAACCGACACTCAGAAGACGAGGACATTACCTGGGCCGGCGCACGATTTCGTCAGATTCAGCAGGGAGGCGTCCGAGAGGAGCGCAGGATGCCATGAAGGATTCGTTAAAAGGGTTCTTAAAGGTGTTTTATATGGAGCTCTACAAGGGTTCCTAAGGGGGGTCCCCTACGAATTCGATGAGATTCCGAGATGGCTCAGGGTTTCGGGGTTTTGGGTTTCGGACTAGAGGAACCCTCTTGCACTTAAGTACCCGCAGGGTCCATGTGTACCCACATAGTATATAGAACGGCCTTATCATGTAGTCCCTCCGAAGGTCTTTTGGGTAAAAATAGCGATTTGGGTACCCCTAAACCTCAAAGCCCACACCCCCAAACCCTAAACCCTAAACCACAAACCCCAAACCCTAAACCCTAAACCCCAAACCCCAAACCTTGAGCCCAAACCCCAAACCCCAAACCCTAAAGCCTAAACCCTAAACCCAAACCCAAACCCCAAACCCTAAACCCCAAACCCCAAACCTTAAACCCTAAACCTCGACCCCCTAGGGTTCTGAAGGCCACGGAGGTAATCCGAAGTGTGCTCCGCAGGAAGAGTTGGAGCCCACCGTGGAGGCTCCATCTGAATTTTGGCGGCTCTCTAAATTAGGGTTTAGAGTTTAGGGTTGAGGGTTTAGGGCTCTTGTTTTTTAAGTGTGCTGTACTATGTTGGGGCCCTAAAAAGGGACTCTAACATAGAACACTACCCGAATAGCTGCACATTTCGCGTCAGGGATGGTTTGGAGGATCATACGCCAGGGTCTAGGGGTTAGGGTGCAGGACAGGGTTTTTGGGGTGGAGGGTTTAGAGTTTAGGGTTCAGGGGTTAGAGTTTGGGGCTTCAGGGCTTCGCGTGTTTAGGGGAAGCAGTTTACAGGCTTTTGGGTAAAGGAGTAGGGTTTATGGTTTCGGGTTCAGGACCATCAACCCCCGATGAATTTCAAGCAGGGTTATAGGTATGGTACACCAGTGAGAAGATGATTTCAGCCCAAAGGAATGAGCTTGTAATTCTTTACATCCAGCTGCCAGCTTACAAGCTCCAAGGGCTTAGAAAACAAAACCTTAGTGAGTCGCCTTTTAGTGTTAACATGGCCCTTGCGCTCTTATGGGAAAGCTGCAGCTCGGCATTTCTAACCTCAGCTATTCAATCCCGTGATCCTTTCTGCATACCCTATATAACGCGTTTAGAAGTACCTTATGGAACCGTCATGAAACCTTATGGCTCACTTACCAAGTCTCTCTTAGCAAAGCCCTTACAAAACCCTACATACTCCGAAAAAGCCCGCCCATTATGGTTTGATTCGGGCCCCTAAACCCTGAACCCTAAACCCTAGCAAGTTGGGAGTTGCGGAATCATGCCACAGCGCGCAGCTCCTTCAACGAAAGCATCAATGGTCAATAGCCGTCTTCGAAGGTGAGCCTTGACAAAGCTGTGTGTTAAAGGCCTTTAAACATGCAAAAGGGGCTTGAGAAACTCATAATGCAGGTCGGGGAACCTTTAAACGTCCTAAACCACCGGAAAAGAAAAGTCGCCTAGACAAGCTCACCAAAGGCACCGCCAGCTGAACTTCCCTTGCAGGCCATTCTCACCGACGCGCTGCGCTGGCTGCAGCGTCGCGGGGGCTGCGGTCTCCATGCGTTCCTTTGGCGGATACTAGCACATCTCGGGACCAAGGCCACACAGAAGCTACTGCAACGGACCTGCGCCTTTATATCGAGAAGTATATATTAGGGTTTATAAGGGTTTAATTAGGGTAGTTGCCTCACCAGCTGGGCTACCACAACATGTTTGCTCAGGAGCTCAGTAGCTGACTTTTGTCCTTTTGGGTTATATACTCGCGCCATACACAGAAGGTCCACCCTTGTGAGAGCCACCGAACTCGGCAACCAGTGCGGTTTCATCACCTTGAAAAGGGGCAGCCAATGTAAAGCGCCCAGGTGGAGGGAGCTAGGGTTGGATTTGAATCGTCACTGTTGCTCTAGCGAGGATTTCACAGTCTGTTATTATCATCGCATATCTATGGTTTCGGTTTAATTTCGAAGTTATTGTTGGATTTGTTGGTTTCTCAATTCTGTGTTCTTCATGTGTTGATGCATGTATGCCTTCAGGTCTTTACGCAATTGTTTTTTGGTATAACTCTCCGGTTCATGTCAAACAAGTTCATTCTAGTTGCCACTGGGTTTTGCAGGGTTTTGTAGTTGGGGTTCATCGGGCTTAGGGCTGTTTTCGTCTTCGGACTTGGTGAATACGGCTCCTCGAATCGCGAGTGCTATGCAACCTGCTAGTCACTGTACTGCCAGGGCATGAACGGTTAGAACTATTATTTCAATATTTGTTACTTTGATACAAACGTAGCAGCTGAGTAGGTAGCCTTTCACCTCATGGGCCTCTTGGCGTGTAGATAGCCCCACTACTAGTATATCTTAGAAGGGTAACCTTGTCGGGGGATACCCAGCCCCTAATCAACGTCTCAGATCCTGCATCGGCTTGCCTACATGTACATAGGCCGTGCGTGAACAGTGTTTTATTTTTCTGGGTCTGTCTTCATATCTGCATGCGTGGATGGATGCATGAAAAGACCCTAATTGTCTTCGGAACCCTCAAACTGTAGGCTCCCCTCCTCCTGCCCCCCTCAGCCTCTTCCGAAAGAATCCAGGTTCATCGGGCACACCGTCGTCCATGGAGCTCCAGCCACGGATGGAGCGGCCTATGCTTTCGACAACTACACGGCGGAGCTTGTCCGTGACTCTGAAGCAAGATCCTACACCTATCTTACACAGAGTGGTCGGAATATTCAGGAATACTGTTGATTATATAAATTATGGTATATTCCTTATTATCAACCGTAGTATCCTCGCAGTCTCTATGCAACCATCCGATTAAAAGGGGCCTCAAGACCCCAGTCGACTTGCTAAGGCCCCGTTTTAAGGGAGACCCAGACGAGGATTGGGCCGAGAGCCTAGGAAAGAAGTAGCTTCTCTGAGTTTTGGGAAGTTGAAGCATTAACCTGTGGCTGTTGCTTGTCAATGTGTTTTCGCGCTGGCGCTCTAGAGCTTAGAACCCCCTGGAAGGGAACCCTCTAAGGCCCCTTTTTTGGCGTCCCCGGGAGCCAGGTGGTTTGGAGGAGTTCGGCAGCGAGTTCCGAGTTGGCCTCTCGGATTTCATGGGGACTTAAGCTTGATTTGGGTTTAGGGGTTTAGGGGTTTAGGAATTATAATAGGAGTTTAGGGGTTCAGGTGTATAGGGGTTTCTACAAAAGGGTGTCTATAAGGGGCATTTTAAGGCCTTTAAGGGCTGTGTAGGGTTCTATAAGGGTTTAGGCTGCTTTGTTTTGGGCTACGAAATGCTTTCGGGCTAGGGCTAGGTACGAGGTTTCAGCGATTGTCCAAGCACCGCTTTGATGGAAGCCTGAGGACGTGAGCTTCGAAAGCCTGTGGTGAGTCCATTGGGCTGGCTTCTCGCTCGAAGAAGGCTTTAAAAGCTGTTAAGGGTTTAACAGTTTAGAAAAGAATCCCGGGGCTCCATGGAAACGGGATTTTGGGCTGATTTAGGGGTTTATGTAGGGCTTTAGAAGGGGTCCGTGACGGAGTTTAGGCTAAGGCCCCCAGCCTTCAGACCCTTTCGACTGTCAGGGCTGCCTGTCTAGCCGGAGAAGTGGGCAAAAGGCATGGTATCTACGGGTTTCTGTGAAACCTGGCAGGGTTTAGGGTTAGGGTGTTTCATTGTTCAGCTTTGAAGGAACCACCCTAAACCCTAAACCGACTTGCCCGACCCTTTATATAGGAACCTTTCAAGAAAGCCCTTAACGGATCCCTGTCATGGTTTCGACATGTTCAAGGCGAAAGATCGCAGAGAGCCCGCAAACCTTCGAAGAAGGGTTTGGGGGTTTTGGGGTTTAGGTGTTTAGGGTTTAGGGGCTGCAGGTTTAAGTTTAGGGTTGTCCTGGGATTTAGGGTTTAGGGTTTAGGGGCTGCAGGTTTAGAGTTGTTCTGGGATTTAGGCTTGCAGCGCATCGCCGGCCTCAAAACAAGGCACGCCAAGTCTGCACCGATCCCACTGCCCCGGAAAGAATAAACCTGAAAGCCCGAAAAAGAGATCAGAGTTTAGGCTTATGTAGGGCCTAAACCCTGAACCCTGAACCCTAGTTTAGGGTTTCAGGGTTTATAAACCCTAAACCCTATTCTCCCTAAACCAAGCCTAAAGGCTAAACCCAAAAAAACTGGAATCCAATACTCAGCTCAGGCTCGAGAAGGTGGGATGGACACCGCCCATTTGGTACCACCTGATCCTGTGGTAACGAAAAAAGGCTTTGGTGCGCGCTGGCTTTGGGAAGTCATATTTACGGACTAGCTCCGGGCCTGCTCAACCCCAAAACCTGAGCTCTAAGCCCAGACCTAAACCAAGCAGGGCTGCTGTTGTTTGGGGGGGGGGTTCTTATATTGAGGATCCATCCCCGTCTTTAGATTCGGAGTATGGGGTGCGCATCCGCAAAGTACCCTAAACCCCTAAACCCTAAGCCCCTAAACCATTCAAACCCTAAGCCTCTACACCCCCTAAATCGCAAAGCCCCTGAGCCTCCAAACCCCAAAGCCCCTAAACCCCAAAACCCCAAAGCCCCTAAACCCCAAAACCCCAAACCCTAAACCCCTAAACCCGAAGCCTTAAACTCCCCTCAGCCGTACCTGCGCCCACAAGCCGACAGCAGGGACTGCGCCTGGCCGCGCCCTGCCGACCACCATTGGCCGCGTCTGACTGCCAGGACTGGCTCAGTGGGAGCATCGGAGGCTTGAGAGGATTCTTGCTTGGGGTTTAGGGTTTAGGGCGTTTATATAGGGGTAAGGAAGTGGTCTAAAGGAGTTGTCGGTCGTAGGGGTCGTGTACTGGGCTTTTAAGGAAGTTTTCTAAGAGGGTTTTAGGAAAAAGCTTTCTTCATAGGGGTCTTATACTGGTTTTAAGGTAGCTGTCCAGGCCCGCCAGTAGCACTCTTCTGTCCTTTCTGTTTCAGTGTCCCCAGTCATTCCTATTCACACTACAGTGGAAACAGGGTGCCATCATGATGCTGGGGGAAGTCAGGTAGCTTTGCGTTTCCGAAGGAATGTAGGAGTGGGGTTCATGAGTTCATGGATTGTGGATACTTCGTATGGCCACAGCGGTATTTTCAGCCCATCGGTGCGCTCTAGCAGTGTTCGAATATATTATTCTTGGTAGTAGTAGTAGTAGTAGTAGTAGCAGCAGCAGTAGCAGTAGCAGTAGCAGTAGCAGTAGCAGTAGCAACAACTAATTTTGGAGTTGTTGTCAGTTTCAGTCTCTTTTTCGTTCAACATCGCTATATAGTTAGCCGAAGTCTTGTCTCGCCGCCGTTAGTCTTGGTGACTGCCTACTACGGATACTGGAGTGTCATGGTATGAACATGTGAACAACTTGTTAAAGGGTTGGCGAATGTTTCCGTGCCAGGAGCCACTTCCTTGCCGCGAGCCGTGCAGCCAAAAGAAGCTGGCACTGCGTGAAAATGGGACCGGCAAGCCTGTGGCTTCGGGGTGTCTTGAGGTGTTGATTACTAACAGAAGCCCAGAAAATCAGTTATACTGTCATTCTTCCGGGGGTTCGTGATTGTACTACAACATCCGCCGAGATCCAGTTAGAAGTTTCGCGTCGTCCGCCTCGAGGGCGAGGCGAATTTTTATCTGCTGTCTTACCGGGGTCTAAAGATCTAGAGAACATGAGAGCTGCCTCGTAGCGGATGTTGGCAGAAAATGAAGGACTGCCTCACCATTTATAGCAACTGTCAGGTTGAACCTTAAAACCTCACAACCCCCATGAAGACTGATTGAGGGGTCCCTATAGACAAGAAGGATGAGACAATTTGGGAGCTACACTGCGGTCATTTATTCTTCGGAAGATAATAATAACGATTATCGGCTGTAGGCTTGACAAGTGCAAGGTCCTGCTTGCAATTGGCAAGTCGACATCTTATTTAAATACAGTTCAAGAGGCCCCACAAAACCTTTCGCCTGCGACAACTCAATTTTGCGCAGATAGATGGGCTTCCGAGTGGTCGCTTCGAAGCGGATGTGACTTTCTCCAAAAGCACCCGGAGAGCAACCCCGGACGTGGTAGCATGCTTTGCAAAAAAAGCACCAAGCCAGAACCCCAGTTTACAAGGCTTGAGAGTGACTAACTTGGCAAGGGCTTCTGGCACCCTAAATACATAAACCCTACAGCCTAGACACCGACCATAAAAGTGGGAGAACCTTACAGTACAATGAGCACTTCTTATGAAGGGGTTTGTAATTTGAAACTTCATATACCCAACGTTTCAAGAGCATCTGCAAGCCCTGAAGACTAAGCCCAAACTCCTAGCTGGGACTTTCTTCGGCGGGTGTTCTCGGGCTGGACAAACTTCAGCAGTCCACAAGAAAGCTCGAACCCACAAGTTTGGTGTACCCCACCTATAGTCTCCATTGTAGTTCCTTTCTTTGGCTTAACCAGTCCTATATTGAGGATCCTAAAAGGTAACCCCAAAAAAGGAAGTACAATGGAGACATTCAGCCCTGAGCACTTCCCAGAGCACGAGATCATTTTGGGGATCACGGGGGTCGGTATATGACCCCTAAACCCTTGTAAACCCCTGTAAACCCCTGTAGCTTGGACCGTGCTGCCGCTTCAGAGTTTCAGGGATTGGGGTTTAGGGTTCACGGTTTAGGGTTTAGGGTTTAGGCTTCAGGATTTATTTATAGGGTTTAGGGGTTTAGGGGTTCAGGGGTTTAGGGGTTCAGGGGTTCAGGGGTTTAGGGTTCAGGGGTTTAGGGTTTAAACCCCTATAAACCCTAAAGGTCCCCGGCGCTTTTGTCTTAAGGTCGCACGGAGAGGCGATCGGGGCGGCAAGAAGGGCCAGACGACGGAGAAGGCGCTTCTTCAGGAGTCAAGATCCTAGGCAGTATTAGGGAGGCCCCTTAAAGGGGACCCTTCTGAACCCTACTTGTGGCTCTCTTAAAGAGGACGGTCTATATCCCCAAGGGTCCCCCTAATCCTAACTCCCACAAGACTGACGGTTCTGGGGAGTTCGCGTCTGCGGGTTTAGGGTTTTAGTTTCTATTGTAGCTCCTTCTGACTTTTTACCAATCTAGAGTTTGGACACAAGAAGGTATTTGCAATGGAGACTATAAGCAGTTCAACCTTCAGGCCTAAATGCGAGACCTGTAACTGAACGGCAAAGCATCTCCTGATCCGACACCAAAAACACTCAAGATCCCACAAGCACACTGTAGTGATGGAGATGGGAGCTGTCCTTAAAGTTGAGCGTACAACATCCGCGGGGTTTCTGGGGCAGTCCTCCGTGATGGGCTCAATGTTGTGAACGCGGCAGCCAAGCCCTAAAGCCCTAAAGCCTAGAGCGTTGTCGCGGCTAAAGTTATAAAGTGAGCCACAAAATACGGGCAGCTCTTTGCTGCTGCGCCAGCGTGTGCTCTTGGAGTTTGCTTGTCCCGCAGAGTCGGGATCTGGAACAAGACCTTCATACCTAATGTTATATATGTAGAGCATGTGCATCTATGTGTACTTGTATGTATCTAAATGCACATATATATATATATATGGTCGCCCCGCCCATGACACGCACCTATCCATAAAACCTCGGCA
>CAJNJA010011053.1:11349-39935 GCA_905231915.1 Symbiodinium necroappetens | reverse complement strand
GTAAGCATGCATGAATGCATGTATGTATTATGTGCAAAGGATGCGAACTAAACGTCTTCCAACTTAAGCCCGAGTGTGTCAGTATCCAAACTACTGAGCAGTTTATATGGGATGGTTGAGGACACCAGAGTCACGACGGGACCAGAGGACACAAGGACTAGAGGACCAGAGGACCGGAAGACCAGAGGACCAAAGAACCAGAGGACCAGAAGATCAGAGGACCAGACGATCAGAGGACCAGAGGACCCAAGAACCAGAGGGCCAGGAGACCACCGGACCACAGGGGGGACAGGGTAGGCCAAAAAAAGGGAAAGAGAAAAAAATAGAAATCTAAAATAAATAACCCTCCCCTTAGAAAGGGCGCTGCCATCACAGGATGAGCATCTCCATCTGGGCTCCGGCTCGGGTCTGGCATAGGTCCCTGGGCGAGCCGTCTGTGACGAAGCCCCGTCCTCCAGGTCAAGCGGCGAACTCGCGGAATCATCATCACCAGAGTCCATCGCTAACCTCTGCGGAATGAGGGCCAGCTCAAAGCACATGCTCCGGTGCCAACTTGACTAAACACTAGTACAGAAGAATGGCGTCAATCGATCAATCGCACATGTTTCTCACAGCATCGCAAAAGGTAAGGAAGCTCAAGAAGGCCCTTCTGTAGGCCGAAAAAGCGGCGATCAGAGCTGACAGGTCAGGCAAAAGCGCAGAAGACATGATGCATAAGGCAGTGAACATGCTCGAGAAACATCGGTTACCTGAACGAGGCTGCTCGCTGATGATGATGATGATGCTTGTGCGAGCTCCAGCTCAAGCTTCAGCCGCACCGAGCATAGCCGATACCGAAACAGTGCCAGACCGCAAGGACATGACTCAGCCGCTCTGGAAGCCATCTGCTTGGAGATGGCCTTCTCACGCTTGGATGATCATGTCACAACTTTGAAGGATAGACGGGCGACCAGTCAAAAGGGTATGCGCAACAAATGCAGAGTCGTCACCCAAGTGACGTATACCACTCCTTTTGTGCACACCATCGACTGCTTGACATGGAGCCATTCTGTATTCGTTTAATCTGAGCGTAGAAAAGATACGGAAAGTACAGCGCTACGTTACATTGTTTAACAGCTGGTGTTTCCGAAAGGGCGTCCGTGCCAGCTGCCACAAAGCAGCCGACTCGCCTAAGCTGTGTTGTCGTGCACGACAGGAGACGTCTCTCTGCCGCGAGTCATGATGAGGATGATGATGACGATAATGACGATGATGGAGGGGGAGGATGATGATGAGGGAGGGGAGGAGGAGGAGGTGACTAAGGTATTGCTCAAGAAACGCAATCCAAAGATTACCACCAACAAAGCGGTGTTACTGCAATGCAAGCCTTACATCAAGAAATGCGAGCGCATTTAGGATACCGATGTCCTGGATGAGCTTGGACGGCTCAGAGAGCAAGGACAGAAGACGAGAGACAAGAGAAGGAAGTTTGAGAGCAGAGAGTCCGGATGCGGCTCGAACAGCAGTACTGCCGGTGATCGTCATGCAGAAAGAAGCAAAGATGAAGAGAAAACAAAGCTCAAGGAAGCAAGCATTAGGGCCATTAGGGGCTTCGTCGGATGCCGTGCGTTGCGGACTGGTGCCGTGATCACACTATTGGCACCGCTGGGCAGCTGGAGCGAAATGGAGCTGGAGCGTAAATAGCGTTGCTGCCAGAACTGCCTAGACATGATAAGTCTGGCAGAGACGGAACATGGACCACGCGTGCACTTGAGGGAACCGTTGGAACAGAAGGGTAGAACAGGAATTTATGGAGGGGGAATCCCGTCAAAAGTGTGCTGTGGGTAATGTTCCCGATCTGGCTACAATCTCTCAGATTATGAGAAAGCAGGTAGAGGAACTTGTCGCACATCGTGCTCAAAAGCATGCGAAGCGGCTATGTTGTTTGGATCATGGCGAAATGGGAGCGGCGGAATGCAGTGTAAAGTGGTCCTGGCACACGTGCCAGTGCTTCTTGTGCACAGGTACTTCCAAGTGAGTCAAGTACGGGTCAAATTTGAGAAGTTAGAGTGGAAGTATCCCTTCAATGCAGTGAAGTGTCTGGTGGGCCTTCCAGTCGCACCTGCAGCAGAACATGCTTTTGGCGGGGCATCGTGCGTAAACCGAACTGAACTTCGCCTCTTCCTCTATTTTGGCTCGCAGGCTCACCGGCATGGTGTCGACTTCCCAGACGATTTCCTGCATCCATGCACCAACAAGACTGAACTGAGACGATCGCATCACCCGAGGATGCTTGCACTTCCAGCCGATGACGAATGCATGAAGCGTGGAGTGCAGCAGTTCAACAGCAACGAGCAGCATCTTGCCTTACTGTTACATCTGGTTCTGGAGATTACTAGCAGAACAACTACTGGCTGCTGTTATTCGAGGAAGCGTGCTGTGCAAAGAGCATGCCACAACTTGGGGCACAGACACACTTCCGGCATATCGTTTGATTAGTTTCTTTCTGTCGGTGACACACAGAGATGAGGTCTAAGATGAACATCACAGTTCCAAAGTCTTGCTCCGGCATTGGCCGCAAGAAAGGAAAAAGAGTGGTCCTCGGGCGGCTCTTGCAAGCCACATTTCGCAATCTGCCCAGGAGCTGGAGTGTACAGTCTTCGGCGAGTCTCGAAAACGCCTCTGCTGTCGCTGCTGCGATCAATTGATCTTTCGAGGCCTGCGCGTCAACCCCATCGCATTGACGGCAATGCGACACGAGCCGAATGTTGTGTTGCTCGCCTTGTCATCTAGAAGGCACCACCAAAAAAAACAACACCTGAGGAGCAGCCGAATCTGTTGAGAGAACAGGGTGCAGTAGATCAAAGCGCACCGAGGTCTGAAGACAACGGCTCCTGCCAGTGCTGCGGCAGTCGCAGCTCCTTGGCACGAGTCAGCAAAGCACAGATTGCATGTTGGAAAAAGACTTAAGCTCCCTGCACCCTTGGGGGTGAGAACCAGTCCCTGTCAGCAGGTGTGTTGTGCAGAAGATAGCTGGCAAAGAGGGAGTGTAGCTCGCTAGGGTGACATGATCCGTCCGTTCACTCCTTCCGAGCGGTCTGGCAAAACTCTCTTGCTGGTGCATGCTCCAAGCTGCTGAGAATTACCGCAGATTTGTGATGTTCTTGACGCGGTATTTGCTGAAAATAGATGCAAAATTCGCGGGCCCCGGCCGAAGCGCAGGTAGCCCAGTCAGAGGTTCCCTCTCCTCTTTCCCCGCCTCTCCCCAGGAAGCCCCCCAGCTTAGCCCCACAATTGGATTTTGGCTTCCACAAAACCGGGTCCAGGCCACGCGAAGCGTATACAATCAAAAACAATATTTCAAAGGTAAACAGAAGGTGAACATGAGGTGTAAGCAGGTGATGCAGAACGCGACACACCCGCTTTCCACCTCTCCATGCGCCTTGTTCTATTCTTGTACCTTTGATACACCTTTGTTAAGTGGTGAAGTCGACCAAAAACACCCTCAAGAACGTCACAACCGTGGATATGAGGTAGAGTCCACGGTTCTTCTTGAGCTTGTTTTTCCAAACGCATTTTCGCGCCGGCAGGAATGTCGGTCGTTGATAAAGTTTGCGAAGCGTATCCCACCATCCGGGAGTGCGCCTTGACACCACACCCGCTCGTGTCCTTTTTGCTGCAGCACTTCGCGCCCTGCAACAGTCGCTCAACGAGCCTTGGCTGCTGCGATCTCCATTTCCTCGGCGGCCTTACGGACCCTCTGCAATGGACACTCTGCAATGGACACTCTGCAATGCCAGCCTTTTGAAGCTCCAGTGCCGGTTGAGCCTCGGTGAACGTGGTCGCCACTTGTGCAAGCGAAGTCCTCACTCTATGGCCAAAGACTGCAAGAAAGGAATAACCTCATGTGACAATGTGTGCTCCATCTGCCTCCCACACAGATTGCACGAATGCAGCGATTAGCCACGAATGCAAAGGGCATAGCTTCCTTGACGGGCTCATACAAGTTCGATGTCGAGTTGAGCAGTCAGACTGTACGTCACACAAGCGGTTCAGCTCAGACAAGAGTCGGACTTGTGCCCCATCATGAACTTCGCCAGATCAGAGGCATGTCAGCGTTTCTTTTTAGACCAAAAGATGCTACGAGTAAGTGCGCGACCCAGAAAGAATCACCAGAATCCACGGCACGGGCCTTCTCTGCATGCTTTCGCCGCATGTCATCTGCTTCAGAGCTCAGCTTCGCACCTTGGCCTCGATGCAGAAAAGGCCTTTCCATACCGAAGGGCCTAAGAATCAAGCTGTGGAATTAGAACATTTAGAGTCTTCTCAGTCCTCTCTCTGCTCTCCGAGGCGCAATGAGAGCTACGCTCAGGAGGCAAGATGAACTCCTTGTTCGTGCGAAGATGCGAGCGTTGTCAGATGGGCACATTAGACAAGATATGAACAACTCGGCACACAGGCTTCTGCAGCTTCGCGCAGGCATTGTGCGCAAAGCTTTCGGAGAACCTGAACGGAGAATGGCAAGCACCACCCACCAGCTCCCGTGTGCACATCCCATTCCATCTCGCGGAGACTCCGAATTCTATAAACGACCACTTGAAACACCGACTTATGCCTGCATGCTCTGCCAGGCTGCTCAGAGGCCAAGACACTGGCCAACAGATCTACTCAAGCATCCCAGCAGTAAGAACGTGAGAAATTGCAGAGCGATTCAGAGGACGTTGACAGAATCAAGCAAAGCCAGACCAGCTGGAGAATCGAGACTGACGCAATAGCAAATGGTTCCAGAGATGTGCGTGTCGCAAACGTTGATAGAGTTCGCACCTCGAAGTCCAAAACGTGAGATGCTGGCACGAAGCATTTCCAAAGATTGGCCTGGTCGAACAAAGCATGGACAAGCAAGAGGGAAAACCTCCTCGCGACCTGAGGCTGGAAAAGATCGCCGTGAGTCGAAGATATTCCCTGATACGGCCTCCAGACAACCGGATTCAATCAGGTCAGCACACATTGAAACAGTTTTTGGTATTTTTCTTCGTCTTATGCACGGTGTTCCTGCTGTTTAGGTGGTGGCATGCAAGTGAAGGCTGGTCATGTAAGGCCCAATATACAAAGATGCTAAGATGTGTGATCCTGATAGACGGTTGACACCGTGACCAATGCCTGCTGAAACTTGGCTTATTGCTTGCTTGTTGCCAAGCTACTAGCTTTGAACAAAGCAAAAGTCATCTAATAATGCCCATCCAGGCAAACAAAGCCGGCACCATGTCAGCCTTTTTGTGATGGACTGGACTTTGCACAAAGATCAAATCCGCCTAGTATCTTGACCGTGGGGTGGCCCCCAAACTATTGACCAGGGTGGAACGCAGTGAAATGGCATGACTATAAGCAGCTTCCGTCGCATACTTGTCAACAACCACATTGAAACACTTGCGCGTCCCCTGCTATCTCCCACCATCTTGGGCAACAGAAGTCACCCGACTGCAGAAATGAAGCGCTCCTTTGCCCCATGTCATTGCTTCAAGCTTGAAAAATTGCCAACAAAACTTGGAGGGATAGGCAAACGCCAATTCGGGCTGTCCGCAATGTGGTGATGCTCGAAAACCAACAATTCCTTTGATGGCTCGTTCCGTCTGCGAAGACTTCAGCCCCAGCATCAAAATTCCCACCGAAGCAGTCATCAAACCGTCCAGTCTACGTTCGACTTCTATTCCGGTTCCACTACGCCGTGCAATTTCGTCGAAGAGATGGGTCTAGTTCTAGGTTGGCCTGGCAACACGCCCGTGTCTGCATCCTGGGAAGGTGCTTTTTCCGACAACATCATGGCATCAGGCTTTCCGCTCGATACTTCAAACTTGTGCAATCGTGTCTGCGCACAACTGCTCTTCCTTTGTTGGCTGATTCCTTCCTCCTGCCCCTCGTCTTCCGCTGTCCTACCTTGCTTGCGCTGTATTGCAATCCTTTTGCAAACGTGGACAAAGCTCGACGGCCCGAAGCATGAGCCTACTCTGGCCGACTGCTACTGCGTTTTTTCACTTTTTCACCCTTCAGGTGGATGTCGAAGTGCACATCGAATCCGTGCATGCTGAGGGTCGACACCCGGGCAGCAAAGTCCTGTAAGTTGCCACGTCGTCACAGCCCAAAGCCCACCAGGTGTTGAGGTCCAGCAGCGGAAGCCCTAACCAAATGTGCAAGAAAGCCCAAAACAAGCCGCGGGGCGACATGCACCGCAAAGTCGAAGTCGCGAGATGCACGAATGAAGATGCGCCACAAATCATCCAGATCGACTGCAATTCGGACCAGCCGCGCGCCCGGCTAGAAAAAGGGTCGGATATGTTAAGCTCACTAGGAACCCACTGGAAATGTGGCTGCGAACCCTTCAAAAGCGGAAAAAAACAACAAGGTTGTTGATGGTCATCTCACGGGCCCTAACTCTTAGCCAGAGCAGCTCGGCCAGCAGTGTTGTCGCAAAAGCAAATCCAGTAAGGGCACAATACATCGTGGCAAGTACTGGCTGCCACGATCTGCGCCACGATCTCCAAAGCATATATCTACGACAAAACAAGAACAACAAGACCTGCGCAGGAACGGAACCAAAGCCATAGCGAACTCCCTGAGCCGTTTGCGCAGCGAATCCCTACCGTTGCGACACTGGCAGCAAGCCCACGCATTCCAGAATGTCGGGGGCTCGTCCGAGAGACTATATGAAGAGTCGCCCCGGTCGAATACAGAACCGCCCTAGGCTCCGAGCTAGAGTCGAAGGGAAACCAGCGTGGCCGAGATTCGTTCAGCAAACGAATCGAAAACACAAGTGAGCATCGCAATGCGGTGTTCAAGCTGACTGAGGCATCGCCCTGAATAGCATGCCCCTGGCATACAATGGCTGCAAGGCAAAAGCAGAAGCACCCACCTGCCCAAACAAAGTAGTCTGGAGGAAGTTGAGCTTACCCGCCAATTTCTGAGCAGTCTCCGGCGTCAAACAATCAGTGTTCAATGCCTGTCGGATCGTGGCGATAACCTTAGCAAGTCGTTCAGGGAATGGCACTCCGAGCAATTTATGCTTGGTCGCGGGAGGCTGAGCCTTGCTAGGTTTCAACCGCATCCCAAGAACCTCGCACAACTCGGAAAAGGCCCAGAAGCCTGAAGTGGAGCTGAAAGCAGCGTCAGGGTCGCTTATGTCATCCACGTAACATGTGTATGAACGGTATCATGCACGGGAATGTCACTGACGCCGATCGTGGAATTATGATGGCTCCTGCGGTAATCCTCCTCGCACCGGCGCACCTTCTTGGCGCCATCACTCCGGACTTGGGGTGGCCGAGGACTTCATCGAAACGAAGTCGCAAACTGTGTTGAAAACCACCTGTGCGGCCAGTCAGCTGGAGCCTCACATGGGGCACACATCCGGCCCACTCCAACTTCATCCAATATCTCTGAAAGCATCGCTTGCCACTCCGGGTCCACACGGCCCTTCCGAAGCTTGTATCCCCGGTTCAAGTCAAGAACACATCACGAGAGATGGGAAGTTGGCACTTGTCATCCAATCGGTGTGCGATCACCAGTCACTGGACAACCCAAAGTCAGAGCCTCGTCCAGCGAGTCGCAGTCAGCCAAAAATCGACACGCCAACATGCACCCGTTGTCTCGAAGATCGGCGTCAATATGCTCCCTGGTTCTATGACCAACGGAAATGCTCACAGACGGCTGTGGCAAATTGCACAAGCTCCTGATTGAAAACAAACAGGCCCTGCGTCACTTTGACCGTGGCTTCTCGTTGAGCCCCTCCTTGTCTGAGAAGGATGGTCATCGCCTTCTTGGCAACAGCTGTCACATGGGAGTGGCCCAGCATATGCTCGATTTTGCTTTGAAGCATGGCGTGGTTATGTTGCCAGGCCCTTTTGGCCACAGAGGCACGAGTGCATGATCTTTCCTCGGCGTTGCAGGTTGCCGAGGCTGAGCCGTTGCCCGTGCAGAGGTGGCTATCCGTTCATCCTTTTGGTGCTTCCCTGCCCTCAGCGGTCAAGGCCAAGGCAGCTCCCGGACCGCACCGCGGAGTGAAATAGCAATCCTGCTGCAAGTCCGCGATGCAGTCCGGCTGCACTGGCAGATGCAGCTGGGCCAACTTGTTGGGGAGCTTCTTCCGTCGAAGCTTCTCCGAAGACCCCAAGTATGTGCGCGTGAACCTCCGGCCAGGGAATCCATGGCCACGACAATCTCGGGCGACTTATTGCCTTATAGTCGCTCGCATCGACCATCACCATCACCGGCTCAGCTCGAAGCACTCTCGAAAAGAACCGAACATCCGCTGCATTCTGCATCGTCACATTCTCGGCCAAAAGACAGGCTCTCCGGTTAGGGAAGTGAGCGAGCAGCTTCTGCAGGAGACTAGTGAAATGCACAAACAGGTCACCTAATTCACGCTGATGCCTGCCTGCAGAAGAATTCAGCTTACTAGGGAGCCGCTGCAGCGATAAGCCAAACACCATTTGCACCGCCGCGAACGGACTTATTGACCGCCGCTGCGACCGAGTCGAGGTCGTTCCACTTCAGGTTCCCACCAGTTTCCTCGTGGCACGCTTGGAGACGCGGATCGCCGCCGCATCGATTTGCCATTGAAAAGTGCATCGGATCGCCTTGGTGAGCCGCATAAGCGCACACTTCCTCCCAGAGAAAACGGACAACAGTCGCGTGACAGGGTCTCAACATCGTCCGGATGGCTCGCCATTGGGGAGCCATGAGAAGGCCCACCCGGTGCTGGGCCCTTATAGAAAAGGATGCCGTCGACGTCGTGAGAACATCCGAACCTTCGGAGAGGGCAAGACGTAGGCCTTGCCATGGCTTAGGAGGGTGAGGCGGAGTAAATGCGGAACCACCCGCACCAGCCATTGTTGTCAGGACTCATGACTCCAACCACTGTTGCAACCGCTTTCCATCACCCTTGCCCCCCCCCCCCCCCCCAACTCCCCCGAGAGCGTCCTCTTGCGACTGGCACCGGCCTTGGCGGGAGAGGCCTGAGCGAAGCATATGCTCCTGGCAGATTCACGTCATCACGAACAACCTGCAGGTTGGGCCTGTGAAGACCACGCCTAAAGCTCACCCACGTCAAACTCATGGCCCCACTCAAGCAGCACATAGAACGAAGCTCCCAGCTATCCTCGTGACGAGTTTGAAGCGGTCCACGTCAACCACAAGCTCATTCTTCTGCTTGCACTTGGATAAGGCCTTCACGGCACCAATCGCACCAAAGCTCTGATCTCCCGCCAGCGGCAGCTTGGCGAAATTGCGGCTGACTTTCAGCTGATGCCAAAGCTTTGCCAGGGATCCTAGCAGCACAAACTGCTGAGGGAAGGAGCGGCTGCGGCCGTTGATACCCACCGACACCACAGAAGGCCATGTCCAGGGAACCTTGTCCTCCGCACCTGCTATACTGGCGGTCGAAGAAACTACCTGCAATGGGAGCTGAAGGCACTGGGGCAGAAGGTCGAGGGACCTGATCCTTGACCGCCCACTGCCTCATGTAAAGCAGCACCCGCTGCGATCGGCTTAGCTGCCTCGGTGATTTTTACAGCTTCAGCTCTACTCTTCAGTCCTGTAGCTGTCTTCGTCTGCAGCTATCTTGCAGCTAGCATCGCTAAGGTGCCGGAACTGGTCACCCCCCTGAACCTGCAGATATCGTCTGATATCATCGCCAGCTCCAGCCTTCCTAGCGATCTCTTCAAAATCAACATGTGGCTTCAAGCGTGGCAGGCAACGACGTGTCTGAACACTCTAAATAGTTCGGAGCAAAATCTCAAGAGTCAGCTCGCGCGCTGGTCCCGAGCCTCGTCGCCGAATCGCCTGGCACCCACCGACCAGTTTAGCCGACCTCCTGCAGGTCAATGATCCCTGACGGCATCTGCAGCGACGCTACCACCATCAGTCTTGGAACTCGGAGCGGCGATGCAACCAGAAAGCCGCAGCCGAGGTCCTGCCAGGTCAATGAATCAACGAGGAGTGGCACAAAGAAACCCCCGACACGACCAACGACCTAGAAGACCTTGCCCCAATTGCGCGGAGGCCCCGGAAGGCTTCACACAAACCTCAGCGCGAGTGCCTAGGAAGACGAACTGCCTGAAGAGGAGGACGAGCCTCGGGAGCTCGAACGTCCTCATCCTCCTCCCACCGAACTGCACACCAGCAGGCGAGAAGCACTTCTTACATCAAGCCCACTCCGGCCTGTCGCACCTCGTGCGGAAAAATCTGGCATCGCCACAAAGGATGCCACATGAAGTGGCCCAAGTGGCCGGGTTGAGTGCCCGGCTTTTGAGCCTTGCGCGTCCTGTGTTCACAACCAGAGACTCCCCTGGATCCATCACGTCCACGAAGTTGTGGAACTGCAGACGCAAAGCGACCTGATCTTCCTGCTCAGCAGCTCTGACGGGTGGTGCGCAGGAAACCGCTGGGCCATCATCCGAACCTGGCATCGCCACGTCCTGATTCACCTGGCCCAAGATGCTGGGATGACTCGCAGCTGCACGCAAAGCCTGGCTTCCAGATGAAAGTGCCTGCGAAACTGCCTGGGCACTCGCAACAAAGGAGCTGCAGGTATCTCTGGATGACAACCGACGACCAGCGACCGTGCAACTGAACCAAGTCCAGCCCAGACCCAGCAGGTAGAGGTGCTGAGTTCCAGAAACCCGAAGAACGAGGCCCCCGAATCTCTCAATCATCTGACCAGACTCGTCTGCCAGCCTGCTGAGCGTGTTGCGAATGTTGGCGACCATCTGACCCTTGCAAGAACCTCGCCGGCGACACCAGGGAACAACGGAATCGAAGGGGCATCCGATGATTCGATGATGCCTGCAGAATCTCTAGCCTCTGCAACTGTCTCGGTGCTGCATGGTAGGGACAAAGAGGCTGTTCTCGCACGAACAGCTAAACTCCACTCAGTCAAACTGCAGATGTAGCCGTCGTATGAACAAGTAACAACAAAGTGCACCAATCCGTCTCTGAAGTACAGATGGTTGGAGCGGCCGCCGCTATCTCAAGCTCTCTCATGCAAAAGTAGCTTGCCACAAGAAGTGCATTAATGACAGAAGGAAGATGATCCCGAGAGAACAGCTCAAATTCTGAGCCCGGCACCACGTGAGGCCCCAAGGCGCTGACATCAAATAAGTCCTTCAAGGTGGAGGGGCCAAGTCCCCGCTTTATGGAGCTGATGCAATCTCTGATCAATGCCTTGGCATATGGTCCGACCGGAATATGCAATCTCGAGAAAAAATGGCACCCGAGCGATCTGCAAAATTTGGTATGGGAACGTCACTACCTCCCACTCCTAACCAAGGCCCCCGCCACACGAGGAGACTCCATGGGACCCACAGTTGTGTTGGCAAAACCTCCAAATCCACTTCTTCAAGCGCATTGGCCCTCTTTGATTGTGCAGTGGCCGCCAATGCTGCAGAGAAAAAGACTCGCTGCATCAAGGCTCCGTGCTGCCGAGCCAGGGACGGGCTCGAACACACGCGGGCGCGATCTCCGACAAGCCCCTAAGTTGCAACAGTTCCGGTCCCAGAAGCTGGCTGCTGAAGCCATCGAGCCAAGCAGCTAGCCAAGACACATGACCGACTCGCATGCGAAATTTCTGAACTACTCGAGAGGCCCTCGCCCACAGATGCCACAACCCGGCTAAGAGCTGCTGCAGCACGAAGCTCGGGAGAAGAGCGCAAGATGATGGAGACCACCTCCCGATCATGCATCGTCAGAGCCGTGGTGCCACGAGGCGCCATCACTCCCGAGGCCATTGGTACCATACTGTCGCACTGGATGCTGGTAAGCAGATCAAGCAAAGGCAGGAGTTCTGCAGCTTCTGAACGGTCCACCTAGCTGTGCAAAGTCAGCAATGCATGGCAATGCATGACGAAGCTGCTCCAAGCATCTATCATAGATCTCGGCAATCCCAATCCCGTCAAAACAGAAATCGCAGACAGCTGCCTCCGAGCGAACTCCAGCCCAGAAGTGGTGCACGACATGGCACAGCGGATAAGAATCAAAACGGCACCTTGAGCCCAAGCCAACCAATTCATGGTCTTCCACATTCTGAGGCACAGAAAGCTGATCAATGACATGTGCCGATCAATGACATGTGGCAGCACTTGATATGCAAGTAAGGTCACGGCCGGGACAGGAATCGTGCAAGCGGCGATGGACTTCGTCTCAATGCACCCTAGCGCTATGCTCGCAAAACTTGTTGCATCTCAAGGTGTATGAGAAGGCACCTCAATGATGTCACCAGTCAGCGGTCTCATGCTCGCCTCCACTATGGTCATGCTTCGCGGATTTGGTCATCCATGTCGCATGCAAAGCTGATGCTCACACGACACAGCCACGCTATGCATATTCCAGACAGCATTATGAGAAGATCATCTCCTGGTGATTTACATCATGTCTCCGGTATACGAGCATCGAGCTGACACGGATAGCCATGGGATTGGCTGAGCGAATCAAGCCAGGTTTCAATTGAATAGCAGAGAACTGCCCGGGAGCCCACAGACGAGTGGATGATGGCCCGGTCAGCTGGACGAGAAGGCTTCCCGAAATCAGAAGAGGTCTTGGAGACATAGAAGTTTCATGAGGCTTGCGCCGTTTTCAAAACAGCACGACCCTCACGGAAGGCCCTCCGAGATGCTAATGAAGCAATCTGAGCTCTGGTATTGTTAGCCGTGCACTCTTCATTTATTAATATTGACATATCTATTGAGACAATTCTTTACACGCATAACTATTCATATATACATTTGCACATAAATATACACCTCCGTACTCTTTACTGTTTACTCCCTACTCATGCTATATACCACTATACATGGTATGTGTATATATATATATGATACATACATACATACATACATACATACATACATACCTACGTACATACATACATACATTACATACATTACCATATATTGACATACATATGTGTTTTCCTTTCATATTTGTTATTTACTCGGAGGTTCAAGCTGGCGTGGGCAGACAGGACCATCATACTGCTGCATGTTGGAGAGCCCTGCATGTCAGCGCCGCGCTTTGCGCTATCATTCCACATTTTTTGGATCTCGTCGGACAGCCTTCCCTAGATGTGCAATTCCCTTTCTGCATATCGTCTATACCCGTCCATCCAAAGCTCTAGCTGCAAACGCATCTATCTACAAACCGTCCCAAGTGCCAGGACAAACTATCAGACTCCCTGCGGCCTGCTCGCCACCGCGGCTCGAGTGCATCTCTTTGAGGAGCAGAGACTCAGACGTGCGTTTACAGCGTGACACCACCACCCTCTCACGGCCACTTGAAGGCAAATTGCGTGGATTCTGAGTGCGCGGCGCAAAGCTCATGATGCTCCTGCGAACTCTTGCCGTTCTTCACCAGGCCATCCTGCGCGACGGTGCAGGTCGCCGGGGCACAGCCTTCCTGGGCCCTGCCTGGACGAAAGCAGCGTCGACCCAGCCACTGGCTGTGCGGCTTAGCAGCAACGGGTGGCGGGCCTCTTCCGCAACAAGTAATCATTGGCCCATGGTGCTGTTTTACATAAGATATTGACGTTTTACCATAGCAAAGTTCTCTTTCCTCAGGGACCTAGACGTGCCCATTACTTGGAAGAACCCTCATTCACGTGCTCCAAATGGACTTAGCTCCATGCGGCACCCCAAGGGTATGCAACGAAGGGCTCCAGGACAGAGACCTTGAATGATCTTGAATGGAAACATGCCCACGTCTTGCTTCGTGCTTACAATGCAAGAATATGCAAGAATGACTCCACAGAACAGCTTCGATTGACTCTGTCAATTCATCTGAGAATCATGCAACGTGGCTTATGATGCTGAGTCCTGGTACAGCTGACAGCACCCAACAACGGACAACGATTGCAATGCATCGAGGCGTCCTTGAGACTCACACAGCTGCAGCAGTTCAGCAGGATCCTGGCCACTTCCACAACCGGACAATGCGCAGATTCGCGGTCTGCTCATCAACAGTTCACCTCAAAGGAAAATCATCTCCTGCTCCACCAATGGCAATTTTGATTGCAGAGCGAGAATTCTATGTAACAACTGCTAACATGTCGGGGGACTGCAAGTGCGTCAGTGTGCAGACTCCTGCATGACGTCACAAAGCACAGCCCATTCTTGGGCATTTGCCTGCAGCCTTGAGCAGGCATGACTAAATTACACAAATCAGTTTTGGGGGCGGAGAAATCCTGAGACACGTGCCAATCGCGCAAGCCGAACACCCTCGAACCAGAGCCTGAGACTTGTGCAGAATTTTCATAGGCATGCAATCAGACAGCTTCCGGCAAGACCTTGCACGCCAGTAAAAATAGTGCGACACTCTCAAAAATTGGTGAATTGTCCGCCCCTCGATAGAACAGCTGTTGTTGTCCCATAAGGACTACGCCATTGCGCCCCCATAGCCCATAGCTGTTGGGAATTGGAAGTTGTGAATCTGAGAAGTCTAATAAGTCCGTGTGAGCGCAAGGAGTTGGCCAGGTCTTCGCTGGTTGGACTTGGGTCTCTTTCCGGCGGCTGTCGTAGCTGAACTGTTCTTCGCCAAATCTGGACTGATTATGACTGATTGACAAGCCCTGAGGATGAAGCTTGCGCTGTCCCACATCGCGGCCATGTCAAGAAGGGGTGCTCGCATCACCTGTCGGCCCAACAAGTAACAACTTTTGCTAGCAATGGGCAAACAGAAGATTACCATGCGCTCATCGCGTATTGAAATCACTCTGCAGCTTCAGACGTGGAATTCATCTGCATTCGTCATGCATCCATGTGGGAGGGAATGCAATATGTGCTCAGTCTTTCGCTTTGTTTGAGTCAGCGAGAGGCGACGTGAAAAAACAAAATCTTACATCTTTGGTTGGGTCACCGAGGTCTTTTAGCGAAGTCGGCAGTGTCATCCAACACTCGTGTAGTTTGAGGCATCCGAACTGTGTATGTACCCTTTTCGAAACTAGATGTCGACCAAGATGCTACCATGGCTGCTACCACAGTCGGCCGCCATGGAGGTTACCATGAACACGCAGCTCTGCCAAGCACGACTTAGCAGACCAAGCATCTTGAACGTGGGAGAATCCGATACTTGCCATATCCAAACTGACATGTCGGCACGTGCTCTCGTGCATTCACTCACATTCAGCTGCATCCATAGTATTAACAGCGAGGCTCATCAACCAGAACAACGCCACAGTCGTAGATGTTTGTTACGTTCAGTATCACTGCAATTTCACGAGTTGTTCATCCGCGAGCACTAATCCGTTACGTCCGGAAGGGGAAGAAACGGAACAGAAGCAGCGGATGCACCTTTTTCTGTTGGCTGAAAACCGTAGCTCGCGATCTGGATTCTGGTGACCGGTATGGGCCGGATTTCCAAAAATTTGTAGCTACTGGCAGGTATTCGGATATCCGGTCGGCCCCAAGTAAAGCCGGAAACCGGACATGGCAGGAGAAAAAGCTAGCGCAACGTCTGTAACGGAGCGGATACGCATGAGTCGAACGGCTGCGGTCAGGACTTGCCGTTGCGATGCTCGCAGGATAAAAACTACACGAAGACTCGAAACCCCGTTCATCCGCGAGCACTAATCCGTTACGTGCGGAGCGGTTAAGAAACGGAACAGAAGCAGCGGACGCATGCACCTTATTCCGTTGGCTGAAAACCGTATCTCGGGATCTGGATTCCGTGACCGGTATCGGGCCGGATTTCCAAAAAGTCAAAGCCACAGGCAGGTATTCGGACGTCCGGTCGGTCCCAAGTAAGGGTGCACGGCCAAAGTCATGTGCCAAAACGGGGGGAGCGCAGAAATGAGCTTCCAGGGAATCTCCACTTCGTCTTCGGGACGGAGCCCCAGAGACGAGGGGTCGCGATTACGGTTGAGACCATCGGAAATAATGTTGCCCAAGCTCGGGACGTGATCGATATAAGTCGAGATGCAAAAGTCGTGCTGCCAGTGAAAGTAAATTTCAAGCAGCTGGCAGAGTCCCCTTGCGGTGGAGAGGCCCTTCCGAGAGGCGGAATCTGAAGGAATGTTGTCTCAGCGGCTAATGACATGAACCGGATGGTGAGCGTCGGG
Source organism: Symbiodinium necroappetens (assembly GCA_905231915.1). NCBI lineage: Eukaryota > Dinophyceae > Suessiales > Symbiodiniaceae > Symbiodinium > Symbiodinium necroappetens. The sequence goes on along the minus strand of CAJNJA010011053.1, from coordinate 23,860 downwards.
AACGAAAAGGGCGATGCACCAAAGAAGAGCAAGCTGCCCAAGCAACTCCCAAGCCGCGATAAACTTCTGAGGGGACGAATCTGGCGGGAACCAAGAAAAGAGCTCGTGCAGAAGAGCCGGGGAGAGTTCGGCGCGAAACGAGAGGGAGACAAAACCTCCAATGCCCGCGTGTCCAGCATCGGTGCACGCATCAGTGAAAGCTTCGCAATGCATGAGAGTTGCGAGCGGAAGCGAACATCAAAGGCCAGGCAGATAGTCCACATTATCAGGACCGCTTTGGACTCCTTAGACAGATTCCGATCGGAGTCAGCGGGCATTCGCACGGAAATCCAAGCACGATGTTGCCTTGTCCCGGAAAGCGCAGCGGAAGGGAATCAAGGGAGTCTGCACCACGATTCCGGACGGACACCAAGAAGCAGCCTTTGGGACAACTAGAGGTGGTGGAGACAGTGCGGAGCGAAACCGCTGCCACTTGTCAGGGCTGACAGCAACACGCACCAGCGGAGGTAGGCCCTGGTCACGGTAGAGGCTCGGCATCAAGCCGTCGACGGCCTGAGAAAAAGCTAGTGCACCATCTGTAACGGACCGGATATGCATGAGTCGAACAGCTGCGGTCAGGACTTGCCGTTGCGATGCTCGCGGGATAAACACTATACGAGGACTCGAAACCCCGGCGTCACAACTCGCTTCACAGTTGGTGCTAGCTGCTAGTCCAGTATGCATCCCTGGCACCCCCCGCGACACGGAGGTACTGTTGTGTGTTTCCTCGCATCAGGATCACTTGCTCTACAGCACTCGTACAACAGTTTGCAATCCGATGACAGATGAAGATGAGTTGTGTACGACCTGGCCTTCGAGAGCGCTTTCGCAAGATCCATAGCGCCGGAGCCCGGTAAGCCTGTCACGAGCACCTGGCGATTGTACTACACTGACGGAGATCGGCCGAAGACTGGGTGCAAGCCATACCGTGCAGCACGCACTGGTAGCTTTCCGACCAAGGCCGTGATGTAATTCTGCCTGCAATGTCAAGCATGGAGGAATCGATAAACTTTTGCGACCATTGTTACCATACGATCTGGACATGTGGACTCGGACTTCCATTGCTTCTACGCTTCGCATCTGCGTGTCCACATCTGAAACATTCACATCTGCTATTTGAAGCTGAAGGCTCGCTCCCGTGCCCTCACCCTGATATCAAATCTCCGTGAAGGTCAACACGTCAGTCTCCGTCTAAGTGCCGTGCCAGAGTTTAGCGTGGCTTCCAAGACATCCTGCCCCCTGAGCACGGGACATGCACGCCACGACTCACGAGTTTTAGACAGATCTGTAAACAGTATTGGACAATGTTCGCACCATCTGCCTTCGATGCCAACACGAGCTAAACCCTTCCAGGAGCTACAATTTGCATGGGGGCAAGCTGTTGGGGAACTTGAACTTTGCATGGTATTGCTTCGCTACGAGTTAGCCACGATTGCAATTCCCAAGGCCTTATCTGTGACAAACTCTTCCGCAGTTCCCAGTCCGTTCAGGTCCCATCCAGTTATCATGAAAAGTCTTGCTGACATTTGGCAGGGGGTGCAAGCGGTCAGGGGCGCCTTTCCGGCTGGGTTTGTTTACGAATTGAACCCGAAGTGCAGATTTGTCTCCCGACGTGGTGAACGTTTCTGTACACAGAGTGAGCGTTGTCCAACCATCAACAGAATGAGCACCATGTTCTTGTCCAGCCGAGGGGGCTGTGGGATCCCGTAGAAATCACGGTGTATGTATGAGTAAACGGGAGGCGCAAGTAAGCTCAAACGTAGCGGCCTGGGGCCTCCTACACATGATTCAGGGTCGGTCGACTCGATTGGGGCGGCTTGTATGTCGGTATGTCGCAGATGGCATCAAGGTGGCTGGAGTCTCCAACGATTCAGGGTGTTGAAAGAGATGATCCAAGATACTAAGTCGGATTTTGGAAAATGCATCTGACAGGGAGTTATGGTTCTTCTTGACTTATATGTCAACATAGCCAGATACTCGTCATCTCAATAAACCTGTGATAGAAGGTTCTTCGCACGGCACTTATCGTGCGCCAAAATAATTTTGGTAAGTTGGCACGGAGTCAGAAAGAAAATATCCACAACAGACTCGAGATTCGATTGAACTTGAGAATATGACCGCACCAGTCTGAAAAGTTGGTTGGCTTGGCTTGCCTTTGTCTTCAGCTGGGTTGAGGGTTGGGTCAGGGCCGGCCAGCACCCCGGCCAATGAAGGACGAAACAACATACATCCTCTTCGGATATCTTGACTACAACCAAATGAAGATGTCAATGCGTGCTGGACCATTGTCAAGACTCCAACGAGGTCGTGGTACGAGATGTTAACCACCAGGCGGGATTTTGGGCATGGAAAGTCTCGAAGCGGCCAGGCAGGCACAGATATAAATGAACCTCAGCGAAATTCTGCACAGGAGTCCTGAAGCTGGAGCACAGAAGCGGATGGCTGGGTGTACCGTCTATGTTTTAGGATTTTGGGCTTCAGGTCTTCCGGCTCGAGCTTAAGGTCAAACTGAATCTGAACGTCCAAAATCTCGTCCACTAGACCACACCGAGGACAAAAAATCTGGCACGTTCAAAGGCTTTCAAGCAAGGTGACAACTGGTGCCATCTATTGCGACACAATGCGACACACACAATCTGCAATTCAATCGGAGCGATGCAATGCAAAAGTACGCCGTTCGGGATGCGGAATACTAAGACGACTGTCTACACTAGCGGCCCTTGTCTGCAACGCGGCTCAGTTGAGTAAGAGAAAGGGAGACCGAGGCAGGAGCTCATCCCCCGTCAGTGCCGACCTCTGGGTGCACAAACAAAAGCCTCACAAGGCCGCCTCACAAGCCGAGGCCCCGACAGCAGAGCGGCAACAGGAAGGAAATCATCCGCTTGGTCTCCAGCCTGGCTTAGGCTGAGGACCAGGTTGTGAAGGCAGACTTAGCGACTGGACCTCCAGCCAGTCCAGCCCCGATGTCCCGGGTGCTTCCTTCCATGATCCGAAAAGAAGAAAAAAGCCTGCTGAGTCTCTTGGCCTGGCCCTTCAGCGACTGGCGCCACACGGAGAGCGTCTCAGGACCTCTGCAGGGACAACTTCTGCAGCTGAGCGGCTGACAATCGCGGCTTCCCAGGAGTGCCGGGATATGGACTTGTCGTTATTGCGATCTGCATGCCCAAGTTGTCCAAGGTCGGCTCGCCAGCCTTCTCAAGCCGGTGGCATGTTAGGGAACTTGTGCACTTCGCATCAAAGTGACTCCATCACCCACCTCAGCAGCTGCAACCCACACCTTCAGCTCAGACAGCCAATTGCCAGACGAAAGACCATCGACCATGACTGCAGGCCGTGCGGCCGCCTGCAAGAGCTGGTATATATCTTGCTCAGAAAAAACGGCTTATTGGCGAAGCTTCGGCACATCACCAGCGCCCCGCGTATTCGCTATGACTAGATGGGCCGTGCTTGCTGAAATGTCTTTTGCTCCCTCTTCTTCGAACAGGCTGCTCCTTGCCCTAGCACGAGAAAAATCACGGCTTTAGGTGCAAGAAGCTTGAGATTCGCTTTAGCTGTTCTTTGTCAGACGTTCTGTGCACATTCGGTTGAAAGGGAATCGACAGCCAAAAAGGACGGCAAGTTTCTTGAAGACATTTCAGGCATCCACATGATATCCGTAACAGAGTTCCGTTCTGTGATGCCTGGCAATGAGCTAGTAGCACGAAATACAGTAAGCCGTCGTGATGCTGGTCATCCCGGAGGCCTTGCCATCTGCCGCATTGACAGCGGGCAGGACACCGTCGCCAGCGCCACATATCTTCAGAGAACGGAGACACAGAAATACGTCGCACATCGATGGCGGGGCCTTCAGTAGCACATGTCCCGTTCGAGGTGTGACAACAACAACCTGACCAATCACGTAGCTGAACTTGCATGGAACTCTGCACAGCACACAACACCAAAGCTCATGTTCGCACCTTGCCAGATGCATACGTCCAGCAGCTTCCAGTGTCCAAGCCAAGCAGAGACCTGGTCATGGCCGCGCTCCGCGAAATTCTTGTTAGTTGTTTTTCTCCTTTCACTTCACGAATTGGTCGGAAACAACAGTACCCAGCATTGGCGGACTGGATTGCGGGAGACGCTTGTGGGAACCCCGCACTTGTTGTTCTTCTGCTGTTCCCCTCTCAAGCAGTTCTTGCGGGTCCGTTCTTTCCACCGGCATGCTCACCCAGGACAGTGTTGGTTAGGGAGTGCCAGTCAAAGTTGCGAACCTTTGGCTGCAACCCAAAATTAGCACTTGAAGCATTCTTCTTCATTCAACAAAACAAGAAAAATCGCGCAGCACAATAAGGTGACAAAACATATAACAATCATGCGCGGCCAACACATAACAGTCATGCGCGGCCAACACATAACAGTCATGCGCGGCCGGCCATGCAGTCGCCATTCATATCATTCAGTGAGACCAACGACATGCTGAAAACTAGTACGCGCGAGTGGGCTCCGTGCGACCATATGCATGTTGTGCTCCTTGCTTTGTTTGGCTCGGTGGCGTGCTAAAACAAGCATCCACAACACTGCCTTCAACACCAACATCACATCACGGCCATGCCCAAGCTGCTTGGACCTTGCCCTAAATCCTCAAACCTTTCCTGTCTCTGCTTTGGTGAAGGAAGATCTTTAACCTCCAATTGTCTGCGATTTGGTGCGGAGAGCGCACCTGGAAGATTCAAGAAGTGATGTCGACGGCATTTGGAAGCATCATAAGAGCCCGACCCAGTGTTTTCACCGGTCCAAAAGCCGGTGGCCAGTTGACACGCTGCAGCAACGTCCAGGCTGTCCTCCCCGAGCCTCGAGGCGACCAAACACGTCTTGCAAGAAGAAGCTGCAGCAGCTACAACTTGCTACAATTCACCTCAAGCAACTTAGGGCCGATACTGAAGCGGATCTGGCGGTTGTTCTGGCGGCTCAAGGTATACCTCCGAAATTGGTGCGATGTGCACTCTGAAGCCCTCGACTCTCCTGTCAGCTCGGCTCGGGTCACGCGAACATCCTTGCGATGACCTGGAGCTGTTTCAACTGCATACTCTTGAAGTACCCCGCAAACATGCAGGAATGGCCAAGCGCCACAGAACGTCCCCAGTCCAGGCCTAAGTGCACTAAGCGCAGCAGTCCCTCGTAGTGATGTGCTCCACAAAAATGTTTCAGACAAGATCTGAACCGACGCCCATGGCTGTCTCCAGGCCAGTCCTGACCTGATCACAACAGTTGCAGCTGTATCTGGAACGTGCTTTGACGATCCACCCAAGCTGTCGGCATGGATCGAACGCTCTTCGTCTGAAGGCCCTTTCCAGAAGGCCAAAGACGGTACAGAAGCCTTATCACACTCCGCAGCAAGCGGCTCACGAAACGGATTGACATCACGACAATGTCGTATGGCACGCACCAACAAAGGAACAGTCGCTGCTTCGAGGGTCGTCCTGTCTCCTGGATGCTCGCATGCGCGGGCAGTGTGCTATGCATACTGCTAAAGTGGCCAGCCTGTGGCTGGCGTTGAGTGCATTTCTGAGACTCAGACTCGTCAGAAAGATTGAATCGCCGTAAGAAACAGCACCAAGAGGAGTGTTGCCACCCTCAGAAACGATGCCTGCAGGAGTCGTGCTGCTACAGGGCCTTCCTAAACCGCAACACACCGTCAAGAGGCACGTCGAAATTTTTGAATTTTGATGCTTCGCGATCTTCGCAGGGCATCCGTGGCTCCGCCTGTGGACTCTACCCCGCGTACCACGCGAAGAAAATCCAGCTTGCATCAGCTGGTGTTCAGAGTTGGCATCACAGATGTCTTCCTCGAAACCGACATTGCCCATGAGAACTTTCAAGCAGCTGTCACTTGAAATCCTGGAGTATGCTACAAAACGAACTGTTTGCTTCTCTTGGGCATGGGGCAATCTCGGACTCTAAAGTGCTGTATAAGATTTCGCTTGCACATGAATCCGCCATCTAGTTTCTTGATAACTCTTGGCCCGAGCATGCTGGTGAGCAGTTGTACTTCTTGGCAGGCTTAAGCAACCGTGACATCAGCCACCCGTGCTACTGGCAAGCAGGGAAGCCGCCTACGATGCTCACCCGGACGAAGAGCAAAGCGATGTAGGTCGACCTCACCTGTCATCCGCATGTATCGGTGGGGCATGTGTAAAGCAAGCTAGCAGAGGGCACTTCACTCTGATTTGCTTGCATTGGCAAGCCTCGGCAAAAGGCCAACACACACTACAGTAGGGTGAGGCCAGAACACCAGCCGAGACTCCCTCAGAACCACACCCATGCCGTCAACTTCTCTGCAGTACACATCTGGCCTCAGGAAACGTATGCGTGAGGAAGTCCATCAGCCCTTGCAGTCGCTCCTTCCGCTCACATCGGCGAAAGATGAACGCAGCCTCTCCTCGATCTTGTGCCTGTCATATCGTGAGCAGCTTCAGGGGGCAAAGAACGCAACCGTGGAGTGTCAAGACGGCAGTCGACTTCAATGCACAGTTCAGAAACATGTGCAGACCTAAATATCCGCCGAGGCCACAGGCCTCAGGATTCTAAGGGTTAAACTCGGTACCCCCCCCCCACCTAACCCTCCCTGCAGCCCAAAAGTTTCGTGACACCCGTTGTTGGCCCATGATGTCCACCCCTGGTCCGTTTCCGACAGTTTTCTGCTCCCCGACAGTTCCCTCCCGTCCCCCCCTCCCCCCTTCACACAGAGTGGGTTGTGTCACAGTGCTGGTACTACTTCTAACCAGTCAAACTTCTTGGCTCGCATGGGCTATCCCAAACAGTTAAACACAGACAAGCAATATGAATCCGATACTTAGTACCCACCACCGAATCCGGCTCCGCCCAAAAGTCCAGTGACACCCGCTTCGGGGGGTCCAATTTCGAGACTCAGTCCCTGAGCTGAAGGCAGCTAGTCAGGCCGAGGAGGGCGGCGTAGCGTTGGCACTAAATGCAGAGCGCAAAAACTGAATTACTGACCTTTCAATTCAACGCCCTGGGAGGAAGCCTGAGAGTTCTGTCTCTGTCACTGGACGTGCTCAGATCCTTGCATGGCATGGTCCAGCTGAAGGCTTCATAGCTGACGAACATTCCCCTCCCCTCCACTGGGATCCCGGCACTAGGCCTGCTCTGCAGAATCTCCCGACAGCAGTGTGTTGCAGCAGCCTCGGTCGTGTTGTTACACTTAGTCGTCATGCAGAGCTTGTGCATGAGATCTTGTGAAGCAACACTTTTCTCCGATCACGTGCCAGAATCAACCATCCCAAAGGAGGTCGTTGCGCACTTCCTGGCTGACATGCGCTTGTCACCTACATACACCCTGCAGAAAGCACGAGATCCTCCTCCAGCTCTTCGCGAAGCTCGAAGCGTGCCTCGTCCTGGCACTTAGAAGATGGTGCTCAGGCTCTTTCGCCCGGTGCACTTTGCTTGGCAAAGGTTCTTGCAGTATCGGCGATCTCGCCTCGAGCTCCTCCATCAAGGCCTCCTGCGCTTCCTCCTCGAGCTCATCTTGAAGGTCCTTCCGAAGAAGAGCCAACACTGGGCCCGAGTGATTTGTCAGAAGCCTCAAATTCTGACATCTCCCTATCTGCCTGAGGTTTCGGGTCTCCGGTCTCGAGACCTCGGGGTTTGGGATTTGGGTTTGGGCTTCCCGTCGGCAGTTTCGGGTGTAGGGCTTGGCTCAGAGATTGTCACAGGCCATGGCATGTGGATGTCACATGGGACGTTTTGCAGTTGTTTGCAAGTGATCCTCTCCGCAGTCGACGTCCCCCAGCCCAGGTGTCGAGCTATGTTCCGATAGGACGCTGTTAGACTCGTCAGGCTTCCATCTAGCGACCTCGCAATGACACCGCTTGCAATGTACACAGACCCGTCGCGAGAATACCATCGCTTTGATCCAGACCTTGAGGGGAGAGCTCCTTCCAAGACATCTTCGTCGAATCGGATTTAGGCAAATTGAAGAGGGCGATGGCTGGCACTTGGAGTGACGCGCCTCCAAAGTTCTGATCGGGGAGGAGGATCCAGGTTTAGAGTCTAGAGAGGAGACCTTCGACTCGCCAGGACCGAAGATGCACTAAGGATGGTTAACCTTTGTGCTCGTATATATACACAAACCAGCGCCCACAATTCCCCTGCTTAAGCATCATAACGATCACCATGATATCGAAGTACGAACGGCATGAACGACTTACAGCTGCAAGTCAGTGCAGCCAATCCTGGATCACTTCCGGCTTCAGGTCTCTCCTGCAAGGTATGCAGCACGGCATGACATCTTCCGACCAACTGTTTATGCTCTTGCACAAAGAGGGTGCAAAAGGTCCTTAACCGTTTTTCGACCTCTTCTTGGATTTCTTGTCGAATCTCGGTGGGCAGCCCGTCATACTGCGACCTGGACTGCCGACATGGCTTGGTTGAGCATGTTGAGCAGTACCCTGCACTCTGTCTTCATAGTGCAGGACGAGGCTCCAAATCTCCGCGATCGCCACAGAAGCATGAGCTGCAGTCTCCTGAATGACCCTCTGGAAACACCGCATGATGCATGTCTGCAAGCGCTTGCGGCTGCCGATTCTACTTCCTTCACCTCCTTCTGCATATGCTCTGGATGATGTTAATTTAAATAACATTCGCAGAGTGAAGGGGTGCCTTTGGCATCAGGCTAGTCTAGCAGCTCTGGGGCTGACCGACTCAGGGGTTGCTGCCTGGTAAATTCTCTCCGACTTATAACAGCTTTGCCACAAAAGCGCCACGGAGAAGGCGATGAAACTCTTCGGCTGCACACATGACATTTGATTTGATCCGCGCTTTCCGGAAACTCCCGGGCCAATCGAGGCCCAGGTAGTTTTTGAGTGTGACAAGACACTAGCTGCCTTAAAGTTCAGATAGGGAGACTGTACCGGCCAAGTTTCATTACCTGACACAATGGATAGATTAGCACTGGTATGTTACCATTCTATATAATGCCAACAGTGACATCGACCATCGACCGGGTCGTCCAAATCAGCCTGCAGAAACCTGTTGTGAAGCTGGCATATGAATCAGAAAACTTCTGGCTACGGTTGTCCTTAAATTGAAGGCTCTATGCATACAATAGACAGCAGTCGCATCTCAAATCTGAAATGTCAATATCCTGTGCTAGCAGCTTCCGTGAGCTCGGACTGTCGACTCGGTTGCCTTTGATATCTGCTGCGGACCTTTCCCTTTTTTCCTTCCGTGCATGGATTTTCTGTCCCTGCCCATAGCCGCCGATGCGGCCGTGCATCTGATCTGTTTCTGGGTGATGGGATGGTCGTCTCGTTGATGTTCTGGCAGACACCCAAGTTTTTGCTGTAACCTTCTGCCATCGGTGCATTCCGAGCAATCGGCGGGGGAGAGGCTGCCCCACTCCAATAACTTGAGTCTTTGAAAGCGCTTCATTTCCGAACGGCGGTCCTCGTCATTCACCTGACACTGCCCACGCGGCTGCCCAACACATAGAATCTCACGTGCACGTCACGAGCGCCTCTTCGTCATCGTCGCAGGCGTCCTCTTCATCCTCATCGACGCCGGGCTCATCTGTCAAGCACACGGAAAGTGAAAGCAGAACAGAATCTGGCTCACACATTGATTGGCCTGCAAGGCAGCTGTTGGCTGGAAAGCCGGCCTTGACCAACCTCGTCGACATTGACCTGACACGGTTTGCCACAATGATCAGACCCAGCGTTTAGACAGTGATGCTCAACACCCAATTTCAAAATGTCTGCAGCCGAATCGCCACTGGAAGCTGACCGTGCAGGCCGGACGACCCCCCCCCTGCCTCAATACCCAGCTCGACACTGAGCTCCTTCTGCAAATCTTGTCTTACTTCTTCTTCCAACTCGTCCTGCAAAGCACTTCAAGCCTGAACCAAAACATGCGAGAGCTGTCGGTCTGCTTGGCCTGCCTTCAAAGCATCCATGATCTCCGGCCTCCGACATTTGCGCAGGACCAACGCAACCTAGAAAAGACACGAAAGATTCGTGGTGGTGCCCACTGCTATTCGCATGTCAGAGCGCTGCAGTCTATGCCTCACCACACAGTGCAGTGGCCCTGAAAACCTCAGCTTGTTTTGCCTTGCTGGAGTCTCTACTCCGTAACGTCACACGGTATCATCGTTTTTGATGTCGTTTGCACCGGTGAACCGAACTCAGTTGTCCCTTGGTTGTCCCGGTGCATCTCAACTCTTCGATGCAAACATGTCAAGCTTTCCAAGGCTTTCATACAAAAAGCTAAAACCCAGGAACTGCAGAGCTGTTGAAAAAAACTAAAAAGGATCAAAAAACAAATAAACATACCGAATCAATAGTTGAAAAAATTGAAAAGCTTCCAATGTTGTTAGCTACAGCATTTCCACCATTTTTAGTGGCTGACAGGCGAGCAAATGTTATAAACTAGTGCAGTGTTGGCTATTCCCACGCAACAAAAGAATTGCAGCAGTTCTGAGTCCTCAGAAGCTCCGTCGTGGAGATCTTGTTAATTACAGCATTTCCGCTTGTTCACATGCTAGAGCATTTCCAGCTAATCACGTAGTTCAATGAAGTAAACCTGTGCCACGTCTGAATGTTGATAAGTCTGAATAGGAGCAGGGGCAGTCGTAGCAGCTTTAGCAATGGTGGTAGTGGTACCAGTTGCCGTCGTCGTCATAGCAGCAACGGTAGTAGTAGCACCAGCAGTTGCAGTGCGAATGGAAGTAGTAGCAGTAGCGGCAGTAGTAGTCGTAGTAATCGTCGTAGTAGTAGTAGTAGTAGCAGTAGTAGTAGTAGTAGTAGCAGTAGTAGTAGTAGTAGTCCTGGACCATCCGTTGTATAAGTAATTCTTGCCCGGGGTTGTTTTCTGTTCGGGATGCTGGGGTTTAGTGAAAATCGAACGCTTTGGAACAAAAGCGCTCGATTCCAAGAAAACGGCACGCTTTCCAAACAAATGCCCCTTTGCAGCGACTTGCATCCAGACACTAATATGATCTAACTGATGTGAATGATGCTCTATGACATCTCTGAGAAGATCATCAGCCGGGCACCCAGATTTTTCAGCGCTGCAGCCTCTCAGCGTCCTGTTTGACAAATTGGCCTTTGTAGCCCCCGAGGATCTTTTGAATTGTGCGAAAACTGCAACTTAATGCATGCGTCCCTGATCTTCTAGCCAGACGCGCCACACGTCCCACGAAGTCCTCGTCGCTCCAACAAGCGGCGTCTCAGTGCAGAGCAATGATAGCATGCACATACTCTGTGGTACCGCTGCATTCAAAGTCTAAGACCAGCACTGAGGGGGTTTAGGCAATATACACCATCGCGACCACATGCCAGAAGGTGCTTTCTGGGCACAACATGCTTGTGGATGTGCATAAGCAACTCCTTGAGAACTGCATGCATTCAGGCAGCGAGAAATGTTCTTGTAGGTGCACCTTCGGCCTCACCCGGTAGAGGCTCCAGCCCCGTTGGAAGCATGCCCGAGCCAGGGAAACATAGCCTGCCTGGGGATGACAGCAACAGCCAACTACTACTCTCTCGTCTCATGGAACCAGGGGACAGTCACTTCGTGACAAGCTCGCCCCGCTGCCAAGCATGTTGCAGGATCCAGCCATAAGCCTTCATAGTGGAGAATCCGGAAGTACACATTCGTGCATTTGACTGCGTATACCAGCATGGCGAAAAGATCATCGGAGCAGTCCTAGGTATGCATGCATACAATTGACATACAATGAAGCTGCCAGCAGGCCTAATTGTAGCAGCTAGTATTAGGAGAAGCTGTTTGCCGTCTAGTTACAAATCTTCCCAGGTAGTCTTCCAACCAAGAAGTCATGAGGGCCGTGTCGGCCCCCCTACCACCGGTAGCTGATGGAAACTCCTGCCCCGATGGCCTAGGCTCTGCAGGAAGCACAAGCTATAGATGATGTTAATTAGGGCCTTATAGGGTGTATGTTAACTTACAGGGTTTATATAGTCTACAACCCCATGAACCAGCAGTTGCAATGAAGCCACCCCAGCTTGAAAGCTGACTTGCAGAATGACCTTATGTTTGTGGATTTTCCATTCTGCGAGCACCACTTGATAAAGTCCCCGTAGGCCACATTTAACTGGCTTGGCAACGCTCGACCAGGAACCAGCTTCATCTTGCACAAAGCAATGAGCCCTGAGACCACAAAGTCTTTTCCACACCTCGAACATTTCCGCAAGGATGAACCGCGCATGCATCGTATATGCATACCACAAGGACCCATGTGTACTTGCGTCTGAGACACCCTATATGCCACGTGTGCGCTGAGACGACCAAAGCACGACTAGGACTTGAAAGCCCAGGTATATCGTGCAGCGGGGATGCTTTGGTTTTGAAAGGAGTCGGGCCCTCGGATGTCCGCCAGGCCGCATCTTCTGACATGTCGAACCAATCCTCGATTGCTCATGTTTCATGGCAGTGACATGTGACACAGACAGCCATGCACACA
>CAJNJA010011051.1:0-13864 GCA_905231915.1 Symbiodinium necroappetens | reverse complement strand
CGAGCGGTGGAGATCGTGTAAACTGATATGTATATGTATATGTGTATGCATGCATGTGTGCATGTATGTATGTACGTACGTATGTATGTATGTGTGTATGTATGTATGTATGTATGTATGTATGTATATATATATATATGCATTTTTTCTCGACGGCAGGTGATGAGGTCGCCTGGTTGCTCCGATTTGACCAGGGCGAGGGCTGTAGACACCTCTTTGCACCTCTGGTCGCGCCACCGAAAACTCCTGTGGCCTCGGAAGGATCAGGTGAGTTAGTACTTTAAATCCAGCGCCGTCGCACAGAGAGGTGTCGAGAGTTTGAGCGGCTTTGTTCTCATCGCGAGCTCAGAAAGGATGTGTTGGGAGTAGGGGGTGCTGCCTCGTTAGAGCTGCAGGCTGCTGGGTTGGGACTGATCTTGCTGCTGCGTGATCTTGCGCTTGGAAAGCCTGGCTAGGCTCAAGGCACAGTTTTGAAGAGTTTCAACACATAGCCGGTCATGTCCCTCACTCCTGTCCGGCACCAAGTACTTCCGATGCGGTTGGTTCCTGCCGCATCTCCGCATCTTTCGGGTCAGGATGTCCTATGGGCACAACGCCCGGATGCCGTCTACTTGACCATAGACTTGAAAGAAGTTCAGGACATAAAGGCAGCGTTCCTGCAGAGCGCATGGACCGACGGAGCTCGAAGTCGAAGCCAGGTGAACTTAGATTCCGAGAAGATGTCCTTCTATGGCAAGGCGGCTATGTGTTCAGCTGATGTTTTTGTCTGTTAGGTCGAGCCCGGCTCCTGAACATAAACAGGTGGGCGGCAGCCTCTATGAGTTTTCACTGGACTTCTTTGCAAAGCTCCTGGAATCTCTGTCCGCGAGACCACTTCCTGGAATCGTGCGCTGGCGCTGAGGCCCCGATTGCAAAGGAGGAGTCCAAGTGGAGCACCAAGAGGTTGGACAACTTGGAGGTCGTTTGTAGCTTCGAGTTCCTAATGCGAGAGGTTAATCGAGTTTTACCTCAAGAAGGAGACGGAGGGGAGTTGGACGAGCCTCAGCAAGGTGAAGAAGCTTCCATGGGTTAAGGCGGCCTGATCCGTCGACACTTCGGAGATCTTCAACGAACTTACAAAGCCGTTCATAGCAGCCCGAGGACGTCTGTATACTTGATGTAACGTCGAATCAGTCATGAAGTCTTGTCAGTGTGGTCCATGCCGATTCACTGGGGTTGCCGTCTTTGTGGCGCAGCAGGTGGATTGGAAGAGATGGCAAGACTCAGATGACGAGGACGAGGGGAAACAGAATGCATGGAACCTGGACGGCCTCCCTGGCATTCTTCCGGCGCGATCATGATCGATCTTCTGCGTCGGATGACTCGGCATATTGGACTGGGTTGAAATTGGGGGATATTGGCATTGGAGCCAATGCGAATCCATTCTAAGCACCGAATGTCTTGAAACCTTGTGCATATGGGAAGAAGTAGAAACGTGCTATCAGCTCCCGTCGCCAGGTCTGGGTGACATGAACTTCGGCGACATGGGTGCTGATGCAGAGTATGACTCTGACGATGAGGCGTTTAAACTCGCTGCATGGAGCAGCGGTGTTGCATGAACTGGCATTTGCGTTGGTTTGAGAAACATGTGTCAGCTGTCGCTTCAAGTCATGCGCCATTCTGCTGGCGCTTGAACTTCCAGTACCTTCTAGTCAGCTGGTTTCGCAGGAGTTGCCAGACCTGGACCCAGCGGAGGTAGCAAGTGCTTGAATCGAAGTCAGCTTTTTCCTCATGGTGGGAACATAGACTGCCGATGGTCCCTTGCCTTGGGTTCAGGCATGTGAATAGTGCAGGAGTTGCTTGGCTTGGTAGGGCTTCGGTTTAGGGTTCTGAGTTCATCGCCTTCAGCTTGATAGCCCTGTCGAGCAGGGACCATGGAAAAGCTCAAGATACCGGTAGCTGCACGAGTGCACAGCTAGTCCAAGCACGAGTGCAAGCACTTGTGAGCCAATTCCAAACTAGCCATGGTTCTGATGCAGTCTTGTGCAAAGGTTCCCTGAGATGAATCTTCGCACAAATGCTCCACTCTGAGCTGCCCCTGTCGGTATGCTGGCGAATGCTGTCGACAGGTTCCTCTGGGCACCGCAGGGGATGCACCTCAGCAGGACGGGCACGGGGACTGCGGAGTGGGAGCGGGGTCCTCTAGGTTCCTTTGCTATCTAGAGCCTCCTATGAACGTTCTTTGCGAAACAGGGAGCCACCGGCGGAGAGCCCAAGAAGGCACGAGAATGCAGAGTGCATGAAGTCATAGAATGCATTATGCCTGCGCCCGCCGGCACAAAGCAGCATCACTGAGGAGACAGCACGAGTCATTTGCAGTCTTGCAGGTGGCAGAGACTGACACACTGGACTGAGCGCCGACCTTCCTGGGTTGCAGAAGCGTTACCAGGGGCCTGCAGCTCTGCAAGAGCTCTGCAAGCCAAGCAAGGCTTGTGATAATGCAAATTCCTGGCACAACTGCTGTCAGGACAACAGTGCATCTTCAGAGCAGAGGGAAACCGCACAGGAGGAAGCCAAGCTCCGAAGGTTCGCTGGCCGAATTGACCCTACCTGGCACAAACCGTTGCATTTGGAACAAAAAAGAGCCGCCAACTGACGCTGGTCGTGCTTTAATCTCTCCTGCTTGAAAGGTTCTCGGCCCAATCGATCTCGGGCAATGAAGTGACGTCGCATGACTCCGAAGCACTTTGGTTCGAACTGTAGATTCAAGGGCTCAGCAGCCATGTCTGGCTTCGACTACTCGAAGTGGGACCGACTCGAAATAAGTGATGATGAGACTACGCCACGCCCCAAGGTTTCAGTCGCAGGCAGTGGTGCTGCGCATGAGTTAAGGTGTTGGCTCACCGGCCGAAGAGCGTTTCATGTTGCGGTAATCAGCTTCTCGGGGTGGGGCCAGGTTTTTGTTCGAAGCGTTTTCGCGAATGTTCTGATTGCGAAATGGGTTCTCTCAGAACTTCTCAGATGCTCGTCGAGATTTCCCCAACTCTCTGACGTGTTTTGACCTCATTCCAGGAAGGAGGCTGCAGAGTCTGTACATGTTTCTAACCAACAGCAGAGTGGATGGAAAGAAGGATGTTTGCAGGAAAGCGACCGCGCGGTACTCAAGACGTTGAGCGCGGCGCACGTCCGTGTGATAATCTGTACTTCTATACTATACATAAATTGTAGTTTGCATGAATTTGCACGCCAGGGACGTTTGAAGACACTGGATACTTTCTGCACTCTTCCTGCCGGTTCCAATCGCATGAAAAGTCCCTTGCAACATGCCTATCTGCCTATAGGCTCGCTACAAAACAAAGCCGGACAAATGGCATGCTTCCAAAGTTGCGCTTTCAACTCGCTTCCGATTTTGCGGCAGCACACGAGTGGAAACATTCCAAATCTGATTTTGCATAGCAAAAGTAGCCTTGGATCAACAAAAGATCAAATAGAACCAACAAAGGTCACACAGGGACAGGCATCAAGAATCAAACTCAGAATTGCTGAAAGTTGCAGTTTTCTCGCCCTGTGAGCACTGACAAACCTGCCATTTCTCTCTCAAAGTTTCCATTTCCCCCAGGAAAGAAGGAAGGAAGGACGGAGGGAAGAAACCGAAAAAGCCAAGCAGGACGGAAGGAAGGAAGAGAAGGAAGGAAAGCAGGCAGGCAAGCAGGCGGATACGAAGACAAGGAAGGAAGTAAGCCAGACAGGAAAGTTAACAGAGTATGACCCTCTTGTTGGGAAGGCAGGCTGGAGTGGGACTAGATCGAATATGCAAACCAATTTCGTAGAATCACAGGTCCTCACAAAACACCACGAATCCGTTGTGTCCTGTGCCAAGCACGACATAGTTTCAGCATAAAGATGCAGTTCTTGACCTCAGAAGGACTGTGTGTGAATTTGTCAAAAGTTGCAGCACCATGCGAGCTCCAGTATGTTTGCTTTACACCTTATTCGAGTATGTCTGCTAGTTGCCAAGGTTCCATCCGAATTTGGACACTGGCTTGAACATCCGTGTGAACAGAATAACGCGAGACAGAAAAGAGGAGGACTGCCGACTCTTGTGTAGTTTCTTGTTATTTGGGTCGTGGCCTTTCGACGGCGAGCGGCTCGTGCCTGCCAGGAGATTGAAAGTGAGAAGAAGAAGTTGATGGAGAAGGGCGAAAAGGACAAGGCTTTGTTGTGATGCTTGTTCGTGCAAAGCACTTGTCAAGCACATTCATAAAGCGGTCCCTCCATGCGGGTAGGCTGAACTCGGCTTGGCTCAGGCAGAGAAGCTGGAGTCCAAGCGGCCTTTGCACGTCAACAACGTTTGCCACGTGGCGGAGGACCGACGACAACCTCCTCGTTTCACAGGTCTTTTGCCTTAGCCTGCCAGGAACGAACCATCATCCAATCCAGTGACGGTTCTAGAAAAGACAAGCTGAAAAAGGGCGAGGAGTCCTTCAGCGTCGATGATTACACTCTTTTTAAGACGGACAACAAGTTTGCCCCTCAGCTTGCCGGGTTTGGACCGCATCTCTCACATGCCTCGCCGACAGCACAACGAAAGCACAGGGCCATCCTGGACAAGTTTGCCAACGCTGATTGGGAGACGTCCGAAGGCCTCTGCAAGGAGTGCGCATCCCCGGGAGAGTCTTGCGAGAGCATGGTCTAAGTAGGGCGGTGCGCTTCTATGAGCTTCTCTGCATCTCTGCTCGCTTTGGCCTGTGGCCTCTCCAAGATGGCCGAGTTGGCTCTGGGACATTCAAAGTCATCTTCTGGAGCCCTGCGGCCGCTTTTCGGCCCTGCACCGTGGTGAAGTGGCTTGGAAAAAAGAGTCGCTTCGTCTCCTTCGATCCAGGGAACTAAACGATTCTTTTTGCGGCTGGAGTGAGAGGAGGCACGAAAACCGTCATGTTTCGAGCTTGCGTGCCTTGTTGATATCCATTTTGCAAGCTATTGGTCTTGCAGATTGTACTTGGAGTTGTGCTTCGTTCGGCCTTACTGCTGTCGCATTGATCGTCTTGAATTTGGGATTGGGCACCTGTCGATTTTGATGTGTAGCACACTTGTGTGAGTAGGAACAAGCGCCAGCGATCGGCCGAAGCATTCGGCTCGATTCGCCTGTTTTCAGATTCTCTCCCTCGCACCTCTCCTCTCGTCGCGTTCATGTCCGACTTCGCCGACTTCCTCGCCGCGGCTGGGCTCGACTTGGTGGTTGATCCCACTACTTCGCCGTCGGCCCCTACAGCATCTTTGCTTGCGGAGATGCCTGGGATGGGTGTTGGAGAGGTAGGTCGCTGGGGAGCCCATTCTGGGCGACTCGGCTAGCATCGAGCCAGGCACGCCAGCCTTCGCCTGGGACCTCGAATTTTCCGGACGCCGCGGTGCAGACCGAAACGGAGATCTTCATAATGAACTTCGTCGCCGGGTCGTCCGTCCCTCCACGTTCTCAGGGCGGCGGCACTTTCGCCAGGGACCGTCTCGTTGCCGCCCAGCGGCCGCAGCGGACCGGCCGGACGCCGACGTTGTGCCTTCGCATGGGCTGACGTTTACCACGCCGACGCCCCAGGCTCCAACCTCGCCGCCTACCACCACTTTGTCGGCGTCTACTTCGTCGACGATCGGAACGGCGGCGCCTGTGGGATCCTCGCCTGAAGCCCCAGGCACAGACGCCAGCAAACAGAGCATTTTAACCATTGGCTATCTGTTGGCTTTTCGCAGGACTGACTCCCTTTGAGTTGCGACTGAGCTCCCAACTGAAACACAAGAGCCCTTGTGCAGCAGGGAGGATCGCTGTAGTCAGTTTTGCTCAAGCTGATGAGAATCAGCTGGTCACATTCCAATTTAGTTCAACGTAGCCCGTAGTCTCACTGTTGAGTCACACAGCTGACACCCATCTTTTGACACTGTAGCTCCGCTTCCGCTGTCGGGCCTTTCGGGGCACAGCAGTAGCCGTAGCCAGCGGTTGTTTGCAGCTGATCGCTCAGGCGACTGCAGTGATCACAGGCGAACCCTCACTGTAAGGGTGACTGGTTCACACTGGCCCGCTTGACGGCTGACTCAGTCGATGCGCGTGAATGAAAAAAACGACATCGTGTCTCGGGGTGACGACTCCGGGGCGGGCTGAGGGTTGGACCCGACTACGGGCGCCCGTCGACGAGGCCATGCAGGTGCTCGGTGAGAAAGCGGGGGACATCGACTGCGCCTGCCATCGAGCCTCTGGGCGGCTGTTGGATTTGGCTTTCGGGTAGGTCCCGGTGCCTGGTGGGGCGTGGGTGCACCGGGCGGGTGCAGAAGTGTGCACCCCGGCACCAGCACTGAGCTTTCGGGCCGTGTGCCCGGCCGGGCGCAGTCTGCGCTACGACCAAAAAGGGGCCACTGCACCGTAGTAGGAGTTTTTGGTTAGCATGGCAATAGCGTAGCGCTTGTTGTGTGTAGCACGCTTGTGTGAGCATAGGAACAAGCGCCAGCGATCGGCCGAAGCATTCGGCTCCATTCGCCTGTTTTCAAATCCCACCTTCGCTACCCATGAAGGCATTTCATTCTCTGACTTATCGGTACCATCGGCCGGCACTCGCCCCCCCGGGCGGTGATCGGGGAGGGTGCCGGCACCGAGCTTTCGGGCGGTGTGCCCGGCCGGGCGCAGTTTGCGCTACGACCAAAACGGGGCCACTGCACCTAAGTCGGACGTTTTGGCTAACACGTCGATAGCGTAGCGCTTGTTTTGTCACACTTCCGAGCACGCAGCTGTCTGCACGAGTCCCATGCTAAGGGGAAGGCATGGGTGCTACCTGGAGTGACAGTGAAAGGCGCGAGCTGTCGGTGTTCCTCGAACAAGAAGCGTTTGTC
The DNA here is from genome assembly GCA_905231915.1 of Symbiodinium necroappetens. Taxonomy (NCBI): domain Eukaryota; class Dinophyceae; order Suessiales; family Symbiodiniaceae; genus Symbiodinium; species Symbiodinium necroappetens. Next base: position 7,012 of record CAJNJA010011051.1, on the reverse strand, counting down.
TCACAGAAGTGAAAACCACGCAGAGACGCAGACACACTTTTGCAGCGTGCCTTGGCGTTCTTCCGTGCTGGTTCTCGCTCTGCAAGGTGCCTCCAGGCAGCGGCTGTGGGTGATACACAGGCACGGGGGATCTGCCCATTTGCGGGTGTTTTCCATCCTCTACCTGCTAACCCTTTCAATCACAGGAGCTGCAGCGACTGCACGCTCATGGCGTGGACGTCAATGCTTCTGACAGCTTCATTCTCAGCCCTTTCGATGCTTTCCAACTGGAAGTCGGGCGGTGACTGCAGGTCGTGGAAAGACCCCTGCAATGGAGGCTGCAGCCGGTGGCCGCCAGGACATCTCATCGCACCAGCCCGGAGGTCTTGCTTAGCTTGGCATGTCAGGATTGCCTCTCCCTCATAATTCGCTATGGTGCTGACCTCAATGCCTCGGACAACCACGGGTGGACGGTCCAGCTGGCCTGACATCTGGCTTCAAGGATGCTCTGGTTGCAGAATTTCGCCAGGCTGCCATGCATGCAGCGTTTCGCGGTGAACTTGGATGCCTTCAGCTTCTCATTGAGAACGGAGCGAAGGTGGAGTGCGAGGTGCGACAGAGTAAGCGAAGCATTCGCTCCGGAGCCTTCTATTTATCAGGACTTCCTAGGGACCACCCCGCTGATGCGCCACGCCCTCAGACCGGGTGACTGGAAGCTTCACATTGCTGTTGTGCACGTTGTTGCCGGGAGCATTGAGGAGCCGCGATCAGCGGGCATGTGAAATGTGTTCGACTGCTTTTGGAACATGGTGAGGGCCTCGGTTAATGTGAGCTGTCACGGTGCGGTCCTGCCTAGGGCCTAGCGGCATGGAGGGCTATCAGCTTGACAGGTGCGAACCCGCGCAAGAGAGACAAGCACCTAGGAATCGAAGCGGTGGGCCATGCCCGAAGGCCGGAGTTTGCTGGAAAGGTGGAGGCAGTTAACTGCTGTCCAGGAAAGGCAAACTGCTGTGTGCACTGGCCATGAGCCAGGAGCCAGCCCCATGCTTAGGACAGTGTCAGCCCGGAAGTCAGAGGATCAAGCTCGGGGCTGAGGTGTGCGAGGCATTCTGATCTTCCAACTCTGCTGCGATGCTCGCAGCCGTCGCCGAGTGTGGGCTTACGGTGTCGGCAACTGGCCCGCGGAGAGCCTGCGGGACTGATGCGGCTTTTCGCCAGACTTGGAAGTGCAAGGGAATTTATGCTTTTGGCTTTGGCAGACCTCCGGGCATGATCTCAGCTCTGCCAGGGCATGGTTTTGTGAAGATGTACAGTGTCCGTTGCCTCTTGGTTTTGTTCCGCCCGACTCGAGGGCGACGGGCCTTGGAGCTTCCGCTGCTAGGGTAGGCCGCCGAGATTCTTCCCTCAAGCCCTCCTTTTGGCTGGGGCGGAAGCTTGAGAAAGGCAACACAGGCTCCTGGCCGGCATGTGCCAATCAAGGTTTAGAGCCTGAACATATAACAACACCCTCTTCTTTTCATGATCAGGTTGCACATCTGTGTTCCCAGCATGTGGCTTGTGTAAGCCGTCAAGGAGTTCTTGCGGGAACATGACATGTGCAACCATGTGAGCTTGAGGAATCAATCCACCGTGCCGTGAAGGCGCGCGCAAAACTGCGTTGCAGCTTCCTGTGCACTGAGGAAGGCATGCCCGGCTGTTGCCGGGAAGCGAGAGATCTCGGCCTTCCGGGGAAATTGGTCTGCTCACAACACAAAGTGGCAAGATCCTGATTCAATGGACCCTTTTTGTCAAGGCTGGCTTCAAGGCTTCACGGACAGATAGTCTGTTTGCCTGGTTGATTCGGATTTCAGGAGTGCTAGCGCAAGCGCAGTTTCGCCTTGTTACTGCCGGCCTGTATAGTATCGATTGCTTGCAGTAAACGCCCAAAGCTTGAACTGCGGTTCGAAAATGCGGTTGCACTTCTCACTGCAAGCGGGGGCACCAGCCCGGCGGAGTGAAAGCATCCTGCGCGCCAGGTATGGGCACATCTTGATGGATGATTATGCCAACAGCCGCTCCGACAAGAGTTGTCAGGGCTGACTGCATCCATAGTAGCCGGTGGCATCCTTGATGGACGAAGACAGAGGTTGACTGCTATCGGCACGAGGGGAGATATGGTCAGACCCCTGCAGATGTCCAGGTTACTTCATGTTGGCGGCTTTGGATGTCGGGCCCTTTCTGCATCCAAGCATGCATCTGCTGTTGCATTCGCTGCCTCAGATGCCTTTCCTGAAGCCTCGAAACGAGCGTGCAAAGTGCTGAGGCTGAGATGAAAGGCGACAGGAAGGAGATGGAAAAGCTGGCGAGACAGGCTCTTGCCTTGTCAATTCTCACATTGCCCATGCTCCGAAGAAAGCTCCGTGGTTATTCATCCTTTGGTTGGAAGAGAAGTTAAACCGCAAGCCCCGACTATTGCCATGTGTTCGTGACTGATTGTGGCATGCTTTCATGCAGTTTGGTGGTTTCAGTTCCCACTACAAGCGTAGCCTGGGCTTGACATGTCCTGAGATGCAGGATCATAAGCCTGAGTGAACCAGTGCTCTTCGTCGCTCTGTACAAGCGGTCCCCTCCTGCAGGGCCAGATCATCTCACAGATCCATCAGCTCGCTGAGCCTATGCGGCGGCCGGCCCGAGATTTGGTACGTGACCCAGCCAGGGCCAACTCGGGCAGCAGCAATCGCAGCATGGTAGCAGGTACCTGAGACAATTGGTCTTGCTTACGTCGGACCCTGGATCCTGACAGGTGCCACGATTCTTTGAAAAGTTCCGCAATGATGCCTCGAGGATGGCGTTTCAGGCCCATTTCGACAACTGGGGCAGGGTCTTCTTGTGACCTCCCAGACCCCTGCCCAGTATGCTTCACTATACTACCTTGATTGCAGGTGCTGTTGAGCAAGTCTCATTGATGTTGCCACTTGTTGCTGATACAATTTTGGCTGTTCGTGTTGCCACGAGGAGGGTGTGGATCACTTCAAGAAGCATTTGATCCAACGAGTTCCATTCTCAGAGACGACCCGAGCGTGCAAGGGAGAGCGGGTAGATGCTCCCCCCAGGCCATCGTCAAGAAGCAGGAGGAGGCCCATCTCAGCTATGGCCGTGGCTTCGCAGAGACACGTCAGAGTGGAAGGCCGAGGAGGCGAAGAAAGCGCCTCCGGCAGAAGTGGCCGAAGAGGCCCTCTAGTCAACATGAGCGAACGTAGTCACACGTAGTCCGCAGTCTTCACTCGCCTCTCCTTTGGCAGGATATGGAGCCCGTGTCGCTCGTAGAGGCTCGATGCTTCGACTAAGAGCCTCTTGTTCCTGCCGTTCTGCATAGCGTTTCCTTTGCAGATACAGGCACATTGATATGACTTGCTGCCCCATAAGCGACACTGTTTGGAGCGCTCGTGCCGAGCTTCCCGAGTAGCATCTGCAAAACCCAATACAAGTCCGACAGCCTGTCAGGGACCTGCGAACATGAGCCCGTCACTGAAAGACCGCTGCGTCAAGGCCATGTACAGCATGGAAAAGGAGGAGCGCATGGGCCCTGGCGGTCTCGACCCCGTGGAGGCAGGAGCTGGGTGCTCGACTCCATGCGTGCGTTTTCCTTAGAAGACAGGTCTTCGAGAGCTTGCCCTTGGAATTGCAAGAGTGCTTCAAGACCGGGGATGTGGAAAAGCTGAAAGAGGCCCGGCAGACGCGGACCTCAGCTGAGTCAGCACCGCAGACACGAAGAGGGTCCTGACCAAAATGGCAAGGTAGCACAGACTATGGAGCCGAAAGACTTCGAGCACCATTTTCAGCGATGCATTGACGCAGGCAGTGGGCCTTGCTCGAAGCTTCGCCTTGGTGCCTCTTTCTGGCAGGTCTCTGGAGCCGAGGTTGATCTCTGAGATGCACACAGGGTACAGTCCAATGCATCTCTCATCGAGGGCCTTGGCTTGCTGAGAAGGTCGATGGCTGTAGAAGACATAGTACATGTGGGATAGCGATGACACATCACAGCTGCTTGCTTCACTAGTTCACCAGAATCCAGGAAGCCTGGCCCTTACCTCTTTAGTGTCACTCTTGCAGCCAGCCTGGCTCGGAAATGTTCCAAGCCATGGATAATGTTGCAGGGCCCGGGCCCACCGGGCAATATTCGGCCAGCCCTCCAACCAAAAACTCCTGCATGCCATAAAAACAGAAACCTTGAGATGGAGGCCCGACATTTGTTTCGATATCTAGTTAATGAAATCCGGCAAAAGAATATTGTAACACATCCAAATATTCTAGAATTACACGATTTATCCTATATTAAATCTAATCAGTTCATATTTTCACTCCATATATTAATATCTTCCATACCTCATCTATCTCATCCTTTTCACTATATTCATTCTATTCTCATTCATTATCACTATCTCCAACATCTTCATTATTTTCATGATTTCCAGTTCTGATTTTCGTTTTCAATGATTCTTAAATTCTGTGTTTTTTGCTAAGATCTTAATAATATTCTATTGTTTGAATATTTAGAAGTGTAAAGGATTTAGAAGTATGAAAAAAGACAAAACGTATGTTTCAATTTTCATTTAAAAGTTGAAAAATTCAAAACTATTGAGTAATTTAAATTTCGAAAATTATCAAAATCATATTTATCATATAGTTGATATTCAATATTAAACTCTTTGATTAGATGGTTTAATCTTGAATAAAATGTACGTCGATATTTATTCATTGCTTGAAATTTGTATTGAAATTATATATTACGAATACAAAATTTCGATATATTAAATAGTTGATGTCATATTTAAATTGTGATGATCAAATTCTCATCTATATATATATATATATAATTTTTCATTAAAATATAATGCTGATGTTAAGATATCTACTCTATAAAGCGAAACGTCGCAACTGGCCCTTTTTCGTGCGGCCACCCTCCGGGCCAGCATTTCCTCTAAATGTCTGGAAAATTTAGGGGCTCGGGAGGGCTTTGCGAATGTGTCTCCCAGCGCTCTAAATTACTAAGAAATTTAGAGCCTGGGAGTTGCGTTTCGAGGCATTGTCCTTTCATGCGACTTGGGGGAGCGTGGCTCCTCTAAATTTCTCGGAAATTTAGAGTCTCGGGCTTTCTTCCTGTTCGGCCTCTAATTTTTCGGAAAATTTTGGCCCTACATTTCTGGAAAATTTAGAGAATGGATGTAGAGTGCTTCCAAGCTTCAGTTCATGTCCTCGTGTGCGACGTTTGCAAAGAACCAAGCTTCACTTCATGTCCTTGTATGCGAAGTTTGCACAGAATCTCGTGAAATCTGGCTCCATGAAGCGCGGATGCAACAAGCAACTAGTGATGGCAACTTGTTCACGCATAGTGTAGTGTACCGAGAAGTCTGTCCTCCCACGATGCGGGTTTGAGCATTGCAGCAAGGCGCAACTGAGCATTTTTCCATGTGCTGGAGAGGAAACGGAGGAGGACACGGAGGGAAACACGCAGGAGAGACGCAAGGGGACATGGAGGACACACGGAAGGGGACACGGAGGAGTACAGGGAGAGGGACACTGAAGAGGTCATGGGGAGGGACGTGGAGGGGGACACGGCGGACACGGCTAGGGGCACGGTGGGGGACAAGACGGGAAGGACGGATGTGGCGGTTGGACGGAGTGAAAGAAACGGGACCGGAGCAGACGGGGCGGAGGGCATGGGAAGGAGGGGACGGGAGGGATGGGGGGGAGGAGGCGGTACGGAGAGGATGGGTCGGAGGGGGAGGGACGCAGGAGATGGGAAGGAGGGGAGGGGAGGGAAGGCGGAGGGGATGGGATGGAGGGACGGGACGGAGGGGAAGGGACGGAACGGAAAGGAAGACGGTGCGGAGAGGATGGGACGGAGGGGGGCGGGATGGAGGAGATGGGAAGGAGGGGACGGCAGGCAGGGGACGGGATGGGGGGGATGGGACGGAGGGGAGGGGAGGTTCGGCAGCTCGGTTGGATATGCTGCGTTCGCTAACTTTTACGTACAGTGTCGTGTCTTTGAACCTTTGAATTGCGTTTGTTGCGACAGGCTGCAGCAAGTGACGTGAAGCCCGGTATTGACAAGATGAAGGCAAGGGGAAACGTGCAGAAGACCCCAGGCAGGATCGGGGACTCTGTAGTTGACGGGAGTTTATTGAGCACCTTTCGCCATCTGTGCACCTATAACATAGCCTACATAAGCAAGCAGACCGGTATAGAAGGTTTCGGCTCCTTCTGCTTTTAGCCAGGCCTGTCAGCGACTTTGTGGTCTACTCAGCGCTTGCGGGCAGACCTCATTCCTACCAGCTCGCAGCATGCGGCAGTGCGAGCGAGCCTATAAGCCAGGGCCAGCGCTGTAAGTATGTAATTGCGGCGTGTGTTCACTCGCGTGCAAGTTGTGCAGGGGTGAATATAAGTTCGGGGGTGGAGTCCTGCCGCGCGAAGACGCAGAGCGTCTTGCGCAAGGCTAACTTGGGTGAGCAGGACAGGGTGCTCTCATGCCTTCGCTAGCCTGTGCGCGAGCAAGTAACATCCTTTCTGTTGCAACCCTTTGGACCATCATTGAGTCATTGAGGCTGCGAACTGTTGCTTGTGTGCTCCTGGACCATTGAACGGAGTGAAGCTTGTTGATTGTGTATTTGTCCTTTACAATTCCTCTAGTAACCCAGTTGCGCTGCGTTCTCTTACACGCGTAGTTGGATTTTGAGTGGTGCCCGCCACATGTAGGCCAGGAGTGTGAAAGCTTGCCGCGGGTGCCGGCGTCAACTATCGACGTGACCATTGTGCCAGATGCATCTTGGCAACAGCTATTTGGCAAGCCCAATGGCCGTGCCTGTGCAGCGTGTGGCAAGTCTTGACAGGCAGAGGCCGAGGAGACGCCGCTGGAGGAGCTTCTCGCGGAAGGTTCTCCCCGTTTCAGTTCATGCATGTGGTGCCTGCTATGCCTTGTGGTCCTTCCAAATGTACCTTTTCTGCAGGTCGTGATGAGCAGATCTACTCGCTCAAGAACGGCACCAGAGCCTCC
>CAJNJA010011047.1:0-12884 GCA_905231915.1 Symbiodinium necroappetens | reverse complement strand
CCTAAACCCTAAACCCCAAATAGAACCCTAAACTCTAAACCCTAAACCCCTAAACCCTAAACCCCAAATAGAACCCAAGCCTCTCTCGGTCAGGTTCGAGCCTCTCGGCTGATGTTGGGAAGACCTAGGCAGGCTTATGGGGTTAGGGTTGGTTAGGGTGTAGGGGTTTAGGGTTTGGGGTTTAGGGTATATCGTTTTCAGTTTAGGGTTGAGGGCGTCGGATTTGTAGGTTTGGGGTCTGGGGGTGTGAATTTTAGTGTCTGCGGGATGAAACTAGGGTACATCCTGATATTGTCATGGGTGTACCCCATAACCTACTCTACTGGCGGAGGCCCCGGAAATAGCATCCCATTAGCAAATGCAGAACTTGTTGTAATCCTTCGGGCTCCCAAATTGCTACCGCAAGACTTTCAACATGGTGTGCCCTGAGAGGATTCGATTATCATGGCGTCTATCCGCTTCGAGTCTACATAAACCCTAAACCCTAAACCCCTAAACCCTAAACCCCTAAACCCTAAACCCCTAAACCCTAAATCCTATTGCCTTCAGAAACAGCAGCAGCACAGAAGTTGCTTGCGGGCCCCCTGCGATTTCAACTGAAGAAGGTCTCCCAGTGGGCTCCGTTTTCCCCTTCCCTTTTTGTAGTCTTAGGTTCCTTGTTATAATGATAAAACTACCACATACCAAAAACCCTAAGCCCCTAAACCCCTAAGCCCTAAACCCCTAAACCCTAAACCCTAACCTTTTTATGCCTCGTCTACTGGGGATCCTACTTGAGGTATGTGACGGGCCTTATCATCCTCCTCAACATGATCACCATTGGGCTGGAGGCGGAGATGTCAGCGATGGCGCTGGCAGGCACGCATCAATCTCTGGTTCAAAGTAGGGAATGGGGGCATGGATCCCTATGATAGTCCCTTAAGGTCCCCTATAGTAGTCCCAATAGCCCATTCCACCATTCCCTGCTAAGAACCAGAGACTCAATTTCATGTCAGGTTTTTCCTTCCCAGAGACCTGCCTGCCCCCTGAAGCCGAAGTTTGAACAAGCCACTTAGCCCCGAACTTTAGCGTCGGGTTTCGGGCTTAGGGTTTGGGGTTTAGTAGAGGAAGCCCTAAGCCCTAAGCCCTAAAGCCTAAACCCGAAGCCCTAAATCCTAAACCCTAAACCCCCAAATCCTAAGCCCTAAATCCTAATCCCTTAACCCTAAACCCCAAAACCCAAAACCCTGAACCCTAAACCCCAAAAGCCTTAAACCTGGAGCCCTCGCCTTGAGCCTCGAAAGCCTAGATGACGCTGGCTGCCAGGCACTGCCAAGCCGGACGAAAGTAGCTGGATCAAAGAGGTGGAGAAGCTGGGCCAAGTCCTAAAATTAGGGGTTTAGTGTTTGGGGTGTAGGATCCTAAACCCTAGAGGTGGAGAAGCTGGGCCAAATCCTAAATTTAGGGTTTTGGGTTTTGGGTTTAGGATCCTAAACCCTAAACCCTTAACCCAAATCCAGAATCCTAAGCCCTAACCCGTTAACCCAAATCCAGAATGTTTTGAGGCTCATGTCAGAAGTTGGGTTCAGTTCAAGGTTTCGGCGACTGTACTCGAGGCTTCTTGGGAGCATGGGGTTAGGGTTTAGGGGGCGCTAGGCATGTATACTTGGCATGCTAGGCATGCCACTCTGGGGATGCTAGCAGCAAAAGCCCAACTGAGTCGGGCTAAGGTTCTGTTTTCTTTACTGGGGTGTGGTGCTTCGGCGGCCAAGCTTTCTTTAATGGGGTGTGGTAACTTGGTGGTAAGCATTAGGCACGTGACATGTGGTTTTACAACAAAGGTTGTTTACAAATATTAGATTACGGATTTCTGCAGGGCTGCTTGGAGATGTGAGAATTTCACTGCAGTGCTTTGGAGAGCTACTTTATGAGCCAAGTGAGGTGTCGATTTTTGTTTCATGTGCAGAACTCTTCTAAACGCGAGCTTCTCAGCACCAGCCTAGATCGAAATCAACCGAGCACGTGAATGTATTGAGGCCCCTATATGACACCCTCTTGCAATTTGTGTAGTAACCCTTTATAGCACCCCTTATGCGTGTCAAGATTCTTTGTCTCTGCTATTCCTGACCTCTGCTTGGAGGTTCATGGGTAGTTGTACGTAGGGATTTTTACGTCGGAGAACGATATTTATGGCCATTAGGGGACTCCTACCCAGTTATCCCTACCCTAGACCCAAAACCCAAAACCCTATCGAACCCTTAAAGGAACCCCACTTGTAACCCCCGCTTGTAACTACCCGTGAACCTCCTAGCGACCTCAAAGGAAGGCGTTTCTGGCGATCTACACAGTGGACCCTCAGCTGCAACGATGACTAGGTTCCCCAATAGTTACCCCTTTGCCATCTTTCGTTTTGGGCTCCCTTGAAGCCAAATAGTGGGGAACAGGGTACCCTTGTCCTTCGGGGCCATACCCGGGAGCCTACATCATCCCACTTGGAACTATGATGCCATGCCCTGACTAAACCGTTAAACTCCTAGCCAGAAAGACTACACTACATCGTAAACCCATAAAGCCTTAATAAGTAATCCCTGAACACTCAACTCTAAACCATAAAACCCCAAATCCTAAACCCCGAACCCTCAAAGCCTCAAATCCTAACCTCTGATGTTGTCTCCTTGTCGGGTGTTGCGGCCTTCCACTCAGGGGTGTCCTGTTCATTCAAGGCTTCTTCTTGCAGGTGCGTTTAGGGCTTAGGGCCGGGTTCAGGGACATAGACAGTCCCACAGGTTCGCTTGACTCGCTTCTCTGACCACAGATGTCTGTGAACGAAATTGAACGAATATAGAGGTCGGAAAAAATTAATAATACTATTCCTTATAGGGTTAAGCCATAGGGTTAAGCCCTACACCCCTAAACCCCTAAACCCTTTTATGAGCACAGTGATACTATGCCCGCAAACCCCATTCGAAGTAGTAGAGCTTCTATATTCGGTTGAAAATCCGCCTGACGGCTTTAAGACCCCTAGACCCCAACCGAACTTAAGCCAGCCCCCCTAACACAGGGGCCTTAATAATTACCTAGTATGTTTAGGGTTTAGGGTTTAGGGTATAATATACCCCCAAACCCTGTTCTAATTATTAAGGCCCCTACCTTATAGCCTAAAGCCTGCACCCTCAAGCTCGACTCTACAACCCTTCACCCAACATGCACCCCATAAAGCTTTGAAATCGTTGAACAAGGCTAGACCCTCGAAGCCCTAAGGCCAAATCTCTAGAAGTACTACAAAAAAATTCATATAAGAGGAGAAACCCTAAACCCTAAACCCTAAACCCAGTCGGAAAAGAGCCCTTAAAAAAAAAAAAACCTAAACCCGAAGCCGAAAGGAGCTTTTGCTTCGCCTTCTTGCCGGTGGGCGGGTGATCTTCCGAAGCTTTTGGTTCCCTGATGCTGAACCGTCGGCCTCGGATTTGGGTTTAGGGTTTATGGTTTTTAGGGTTTATGGTTTTTAGGGTTTATGGTTTTGGGCTTAGGGTTTGGGGTTTTGGGTTTTGGGGTTTACGGTTTTGGAGTTTAGGGTTTAGGGTTAGGGCTTAAGATTTTGGGGTTTAGGGTTTAGGGTTTGGTGGTTTTTAGGGTTTATGGTTTTTAGGGTTTGCGGTTTTGGTTTTTAGGGTTTGGGTTTTTTTAGGGTTTACGGCTTTTAGGGTTTATGGTTTTGGGTTTAGGGTTTGGTGGTTTTTAGGGTTTACGGTTTTTAGGGTTTAGGGTTTGGGGTTTAGGAGTTTAGGGTTTACGGTTTTTAGGGTTTACGGTTTGGGGTTTAGGGTTTACGGTTTTAGGGTTTTGGGTTTTGTTTTAGGGTTTTGGTTTTTGGGTTTAGGGGTTTCGGCCCTTGTGGGAGTTCAGGGGGGGGGGGGTGGTTTAATTCTAAACCCTGTTCTCCCAAAAGCTAGCTAGACTCGACCCTGAACTCCTGATTCCTAAACCCTAGACCCCAAAATCCTAGCCCCACCTATACCCTACCCCTTTTTTGGGGGTACCTAGTTCTTTAGTTAGGATCTTTTGAATAAAAAGGTATAGGTAACCTGAAAAACGGGTAGGGTATGAGCCTCTAGGTAGGGCGTGATGAGGATGGAGCGGGGGCGGTTTTCGCTTTCGAGGTTGCAGGACGTCGGGCTCAAGACGGCAAACCTTAAATCCCATACTCTTAACCCTAAACCCTAAACTCGGAAAATAGCTATGCAAACCTTGAACCTCTTTGGGGCACCATAACCCCAATGTACTCCCCGAGGTGAACCTTTAATTCTCCAGGATACTGGGCCAGCAGAGTGGGTTTCACGGCACACTTGGAGGTTCATGGGTAGTTATAAGATAAGTAGGGGTATAAGCAGGATAACCAAGGTTATAACCTATGTTAGGGGACTTATAACTCCACTCATAACTACCCATGAACCTCCAAGCAAGACTTTGTGTATAAAGGCCATGGGCCTGGGGTGCAGAGTTGCACGTTGATGGCTTTGATGTCCATGACCGGACCTAGCACCGCCTCGCCTCCAACTGACCTACCCATAGGCTAAGTAGTTCCTTTTTTGTGGCTTATATTTAGAATCCCCCTATAAGGTAATCCCCCCAAAGGAACTACTTACGGGCCTATGGGTAGTCCTAAAAACCCCAAACTGCTATGAGCCCGTATGGCCAGAATCCCACTCCCCCAAAATTACCTGGACAAGCAAGTCATAAACCCCAAACCCTGGAGCGCCCGAAAGCCCGCTAAAGCCCTGAACCCTTATGTGTCTGTATGTATGTATGTATGTATGTATGTATGCATGCATGTATGTATGTATGTATGTATTTATGTACGCATGTATGCATGCATGTATGCATGTATGCATGCATGTATGCAATTGTTAGACATGCAAGTATATACAGATACACAAATATGTAGAGAGACAGAGAGAGACTGAGAGATAGATATTTGTATAGGTATACACGTACATCCACAGGATTGTGCAGATGAATTTCTATGTAAGAGCACAGACGTCGTATACACATTGTTACGTATGCATGCAGAAAATAAACTGGTTTCCGTAGGTATGTACAGAGGTACGGGCATACCCATAGGCCCCTAAGTTGTTCCTTTTTGTGATTACCTTATAGGATCCTAACTATAAGCCAAAAAAAAAGAACTACTTAGGGGCCTATAGGTAGACATACATGTCCCAGGTTTCTGATGGACTTTTTCCTGGTCATGGTGGGCGTGTTTGGACTGCTCATCATTCCGGCTATCGGAGAAAGCTGCCCGGCCTCTGATTTCATAGAAAGGGCCTTGATGATAGGAACAGGTTTTTGCAAAGGGTTTTCAGAAGGGCTACTTTTTAGGGGGCTTAGTATAAAGGGCCTTGATGATAGGAACAGTTTTCTGCAAAGGGTTTTCAGAAGGGCTACTTTTCTAGGGGGCCTGTGGCTTTCGTGCCTAAACCCTAAACCCCTAAACCCCTAAGCACTCTAAACCCCAAACCCCTAAACTGTTGAGATTTCTGGGTTACGGGCTGAGGCGTTGCGAGCCTGAAGACCATTCGCAATAGTCGGTGGGGCATCTTCGGTCCAGTATGTTTAGGGTTTAGGTTTTAGGGCAAGATCACATAGTGCATTGCTCAAGGGTGCTGTGTACACCTGACATGCAGGTTTCCGGCGCGCATGCGGGGCCGAGTTTTCATCAACACTCTACGTCGTTTTTGCTTACCCCGTGTCAAGACCCCTAATACCTGAATCTGGATGAAGCTGTTCGGATGCGGGATTTGGAATAGTTAGAGGTTTAGTGTCCGGTCAAGAAGTTAAGTCTCTAAGAGTGTGGGGGTTTATTTAGGGGTTTACGGTTTAGGGTTTAGCAGAAAGGCTCAATGGTGGGATCCGTTTGCTTACGTGGTTGTGTGCGACTATAACAACATCAGAAATGGTCGCGAACCCCAGAGCTCAGGTCTAAGTATCCTTAGTTCAGTCATGACACCTCGGAACCCTAACACCTTAACTTCATTTCGCCCTAGACCCGAAAACCCTAAATCCTCAAACCCTATACCCTACACCCTGTACCCTAATCCCTACACCCTATGCCCTCCTGCACCACCTGAACTAGCAGATGGGGATGGTGCTATACCTCGTCGTCCTTCTGCTAGTGGGACAGGTGAAGCTTTACTGCTCTCGGAGGGGATGGATGGTGACAGTCCGCGTGAGGTCCTCTTTGTGCTGACTGGTGTCTCGCTGTTCCAGGCTGTTCCTGCTGATGGGATGTCTGCTGTCGCTACGAGTCCTGTCAATGATGATGCTGTGCAGATGGATGACAGTCAGCGGTGATTACCCTAAACCCTAAACCCTAAACCCCAAACCCCAAACCCCTAAACACCTAAACCCTAAAGCCTAGATTGGCTTTACGCCTATTCTTTTGTATGTTTCGCATCAAGCCGGGGTGACAGATTCTGCAGGCCCCTCGGGGCAGGGAGCTGGCAGTGCGAAAGTCCCCATTGCACCTGAAAAAGAAAGCCCTAAAACCCAAAACCCTTAAGCCCAAACCCTAAACCCTCAACCCCTAAAGCCCCAAACCCTAAACCCTAAACCCCTAAACCCCAACCCCTACACGCAAAGCCCAAACCCTATGTTTGCGATCAAAAAAAAGACAGCCGAAGGTGAAGGGGTAGAGTCTTAGGGCTTACTTTCTCGGGGTTCGAATAGAAACCCTAAACCCCTTAACCCCCTAACCCCCAAAACCCCTAAACCCCCAAAAACCCCTAAACCCCCCAAAACCCCTAAACCCCTTAAACCCTAACCCCTAAATCCCTTAAACCCCTATATAAACCCCTTAAACCCCCCAAACCCCTAACCCCCAAAACCCCTAAACCCCCAAAAACCCTAAACCCCTTAAACCCCCCAAACCCCTAAACCCTAACCCTCTTGAGCTCAGGCTTTCTGTCGGAAGCTGGGTTCGAAAAACTCCTTGTGGTGCGGGGCCTGCGACTTCTGAGACTAGTGCGAGCCTTGAAGATCAAAATGGAGGGGTTTTTAGGGTTTAGGGTTTTAGGGCTTTAGGGCTTTAGGGGTGTAGGGGGTTTAGGCTTTAGTGTTTAGGGTTTAGGGTAGGGGTTTTAGAGTGTACGTTTTGGGGCTTCTGTAGAGCCTGGAAGAAAGAAGCACGGGGTTTTAGGGTTGGTTTTGTAGCTAGGGCTTAGGGAAAAGATTCCCATACGATTTCCCCATTCAGTTTACCCCCTTTTCGGTTTAGGGTTCAGGGCTTGGGTGTTGTTATTTGCTTTCGAGGGGAGGGCTTGGGCTTTGGAGGCTAAGGTTTGGGCTTTCACTATGGGGGGTCCGTTAGCCTTAGGGTTCGGTTTAGGTTGGATACTGCCCCCACTCAGTATCAGTTGAGTATTCATAGTATGGATATATAAGGCCCATAAGAGTAGCCCTACTATAGACTGTTACTGTATGGGGGCAGTACCCAAGGTTTAGGGTTTAGGGTTTGGGCCTTTCGGGTTAGGGTTTAGCTTCTCTCGGAAACCTACAATTAAAACCAAACGTGCTCCACGACCCTAAACCCTAAAACCTGGAACCCGATTAACCCTGAAAGTCTATACCCTAAAGCCTCAAACCCTAAAACCCACTAAAACCCGAACACCCCATAAATCCTAAACCCCTAAACCTTAAACCCTAAACCCTATAGACCCCTCAGCCCTCCTGAATCCGCTAAACCCTAAACCCAAAAATCAAACTAAGCCATGCTAGCCCTAAACCCTAAACCCTCAACCCTAAACCTTAAACCCTAAACCCTAAACCCTAAACCTAAACCCCTAAACCTTACACCCTAAACCGCATTCTCAGGAGCCCTGCGGATGGTCAGCCATTTCAAAGTCATGTGGCGCCTGGTTCACAGCATCCTGGCTAGGGTCTAGGGTTTGGGGTTTAGGGAATAGGGAATAGGGAATAGGTTTAGGGAATAGGGAATATGGAATAGGGAATAGGTTTAGGGTTTAGGGTTCAGGGAATAGGTTTAGGGTTTAGGGTTTATCCTAGGTGGTATGAATCAGTATGAAGGAGACCCCCCGAAAGGGGACCCGTCTTAACTTAACCCTGTTTCGGGCTCTCTCAACAGGCTTATGGAGATGGTCTGTATCCCCAAAAGTCCCCCTAATCCTAGCAGCTGAGTAGGTAGCCTTTAACCTTTTGGGGCTTCTATAATCCTACCATAGTTGAAAAGGTTAAGCTTTTCTGGGGCTAGGGTACTCAGCCCATAAGTCGACGGCTTAGGTTTTTGCAGACAGGCATGACTCACGGTTTAGGGTTTAGGTTTTAGGACCTTAGGAGTTTGGGTTTAGGGTTTAGGGTTTAGGCGGCATGGCAGTCTAGGACGTACAACAGTAGTGAGCTTGTGCATGCACTCCCCTACCAAGGTACCTGTCTGCCGACCTACCTACCTCCCTGCCTGCCTAGCCTACTTGCCCTGCATACATGAAGACATGCATCGCATGGAAGCAGCAGGCGTGGAAGAGGGCCGTGCAGGGAATGGGGTCGTACGATTTTCGTGGGCTGGACAAAGGAAGGGTAGCCCCAAATCCTCAAACCCTCAAGCCCTTAAACCCGTAACCCATCTTAGCCCCCTATACACCCCAATGGGCCAACACTTGAACCCTTAAACCCAAACCCTTGACCAACGCCTTACCTCTAACACATATATAAACCTTCACCAAAGGCTTAAACGGACATTCATGGGCCAAGCAGGGCGTCTTTAACTGGGCAGCCCTAAATGCCAGCTCCTGAGTTCAAACCCTAAACCTTAAATCCTAAACCCCAAACCCTAAACCTTAACTCGGAAATCCTAACCCTCTTGTGCTCTCAGCCTGAACCCTTCCCCTCTGGCTTAAGAGTTTAGGGTTTAAGGGGGTTTAGGACTTAGGGTTTAGCGTTTAGGATTTTATGGTTTAGGGTTTGGGGATAGACTTTCTGTCTTTAGCTTAAAATCTCCAGAGCACTAGCACACAATTTTGTTTTTGTTCGCCCGGGCACAGCCGAGGCTTACTCACTGCTGGACAGACCATGATGTCAACGGCGTTTCTGATCATGCGACTCTGCCATGTTCGTTTGGTTTTTGTGGTTTAGGGTCTAGTTCCGCCTTTCAGGGGTCTGGGGATTGTACTACGGCTGATGATATAAATCCTGCATTACCCATAACAAGGAAGGAGTATGCCATAATTCTCATAGTTTAGGGTCCTTAAGTTAATGTAGACCTAGGATTTGTATCATCAACAGTAGTTTCGGGTTGCTGTGGTTCGGGACTTTGGTGGGCTAGGCGTGGTTCAAGGTTCGGAGTTGGCAATTTAGGATTTAGGGTTTAGGGTTTTGGGGTTGGGGTGAGGTCCCACATGCAATACCATCACCTCATCGTGCTCTTATATGCATGCATGCATGTATGCGTGCATGTATCTGTGTGTATATGTATATGTATATGTATATGTATATGTATATGTATATGTATATGTATATGTATATGTATATGTATATGTATATGTATATGTATATGTATACTTATACTTTTTGTAACTATGCACATGTAAACATATGCGCGTGTAAATGCATGGTATACATAAAGGATATATATATATATACTTGTAGTGACATACGTTCATAAAATATTATGTATATATGTACATATGTAGATATGTTTGTAGGTATGTATGTGTATATATATACACATGTGTACACGTATATATGTAGATATGTATGTATGTATGTATGTATGTATGTATGTATGTATGTATGTATATATATATGGTATATCATGCCCCGAGGCCGGAGTCGAATTGTGACGCCCTAGAGCTCACTGAAGACCCCAAATCCTGATACTACGTGCTCCTGGGGCCTCTGGCACGTCGGTTTAGGGTTCAGGGCTTAGGGTTTAGGCGTTAGGGTTTAAGCAACACTTCCATCAAGAAAAAGCAGTAGGAGGTTCGAGAAAACGGTTTAGGGTCCAGGGTTTAGGGGTTTAGGGGTTTAGGGTTTTCAAGGAGCCCCCTAATCAAGCCAGGAAGTAGGTAAAACCATTCATTGTGAGCATCCCACATGAAGGTTATGGCTAATTCTAAAGAAACCTCGGCAAACCCTAAACCGTAAACCCTGAACCTGAAGCCGAACAAAGGTTAGCTCTCTTCATATTTGGCTGTGTGGCTGTGGAGCTCATTACCCACGACGCAGACTTGAACTCCATCGAGGACTTAGTGTTATGTTGGGGTTTAGGGTTTAGGGGGGGCGGTGTGTCCCTAAGGGTCCAGGTGTAGAATTGTATACTGCCCCAAGTACTGACCCACATATACTAAACCCTAAACCCTAGACCCTACTGTAATTGGGGCCGTCGAGCATGCAGGGTTGCAGGCTTCGGGGCAGGGCTTAAGGCTCAAAGCTCGGGGTTTATATAGTTGTTGTGGATCCTTGCCGGCTACAATTTCTAGGTCCCCTGGGTGGTACCCTTTTGCCCTTTTCATTGTAGGGCCCCCTTATGAAAACCGAATAGTAGGAAAAAGGGTACCCTTAATATAAAGAGGCTACTCAGGAACCAAGAATTTTACATGTTTGTGATAATACAAGCCCGACAAGGATTTAAAAATAGCCCCAACAGGGAGCCAGGTTAGGTTTAGGGCCTAAGGTTTAGGGCTTAGGGTTTAGGCTTGGGGCTTAAGGTAGGTGTAGGGGCTTTAAGCTAGGGTTTGAGGTGCAGGGTCTGGGGTTGGGATTTCCTGTCGGTTTCGGGCGCCACATAGGCCTTGCGGTTCGGTGTTGCCATATAAGTTGGGGTTTAGGGTTTTAGGGTTTGGGGTTTAGGGTTTTAGGGTTTAGGGTTTAGGGTTTTAGGGTTTAGGGCTTAGGGTTTTTTTAGGTGGAGTTGCAATACTCTACCAAACAAGGCCCTCCGCACATTGAGCAGGGATTCTCTTACTGAGTCGAAAGCGACTTTCGTGTCAGGGTGCAGTATCTGGATGACGCATATAGCTCTTTGCGACTACTGTTCGGAGATCGTTACCCAGCCAGTATCTGGATAGTTGAGTAGGTGCTGCTGTTTGTACTCGTCTTTTGACTTTCCAGTGTCGTCGCCTTCGTCGATATTGTAAATGCGCCTGGTTTATTGGCATGGCTGCTCTCGTTACTACTGTTCGTGGCCATTGCAGCTAATGTCGATGAAGCTAACGGTTCGTCGGACCGAGTTCTGTTGTGGTAAGGTTGTGGTGGTGGAGTTGCAGAGGTGACCAACGTAATAGGGTTTTCAAATTTGGGCACGAGTGCAGCTCTCTGCTCGCAGGATACGCAAAGGATCATCATGCAGCACTTCCCCAACCTGTTCACATCCATTTTGACATTGCTTCAGCTCCTCTCCAAAAAATTCAGAAACTCCGAATCTACTGAAATCCCAAACCCTAAACCCCTAAACCCAAACCCGGCGGAGCCTGCCCCCCGAAAGCCTTGTGGTTTAAGGGCTTACCCTAGAGGCTCATACCCTACCCCTTCTTTGGGTTACCTACTTCGTTGGTTAGGGCCGCACACACACACACATACATATATATATATATACATATTATATCTATATATATATATATGCAGAGAGAGAGAGAGAGTGAACCAAGTAGGTACCCTAAAAGAAAGGGGTACAACAGGGTGTGAGCCATATGGATTTAGATCCGAAGGGTGCAGAGGTGATTGCTGACAATTACAGCTGATGGTGTAGAGCTAAGGGTTTATAGTGCAGAGAGCTTCCACAGTTAAAACTTGTTTTGAGGGTGTAGAGTCTAGGACTTGAGGCGCTAAGCTGTGGGTTTTAGGTGTTTGTATGTTTCATCGAGGTTCCGACTTCAGTTTTAGAAAACCGGAACTGTCAACGTCAACCCCTCAGCCATGAACACTAAACCAGAATCCCTGAGCACCGCTAAATCCTACCTTAACCCCCAAATAACCTATCTCTTGCGAGGACTTGTATTAAGGAAATCATGAAAAGGAGCCCTGAAAAAAGTGGTCCTCGGAAGGGTTCAGTTTAGGGGTTAGGGGTTAGGGTTTAGGGTTTAGGGGACCAGTAGCGCCAGGAAGCTTGAACTCTTCTCAACACCCACCACGCGTGGGGTTGAGGCTCCAATGTAGCATCCCTAGAACTCCCATTCCAGAATCGAACTCTAGGACATGTTCAGGTGGGTAGTTACTGTTATAGGAGCCTTCTAGAAGGTCTATATACCCTATAGAAGCCTTAAAGAAGCCCTTTTCTTACCCTGAACTCCCCACCTGTAGCTTCCTTTAACTCACACGCGCGTAATACAGAAGCCGGAATGATTACCAACGAATCTGGGGATCCTTCTTGTAATTATAACAAAGCCCTATTTAATCAGTTATTGAGGCCCCTACATTACATAGCTTAAGCCCCTAACCCCCAAAACCCTAAACCCCTGAACCCTAAACCAAGCTTAAACCATAGCCTTTGCTTATCACCGTAAACTCCTAAGTTTTAAACCTCGGGGTGTGGCTGGGGGCTTCGGTTTCACAGCGGTGGGGCTTCGGGCTTGTCGGGTTTATTGTTTCGCGAACCCTAATGCACCAAGGTTCCTACAAAAAGGATTCACCCTAGAGCCCTCCATCCCTGCAGCTTAGGGTTTGGGGTTTGGATTAACCCTAAAGCCCTCCTTTGGTTTAGGGTTTAGGGCTAAGGGTTTAGGTTTCCTTTAAGGGATCTATAGGGGGTTGCAGAAATTATGCATTCCCTGACTCGCATGCATGTCCTTTTGCTGAAGCGGATGGCTCGAACGAGCCCAAGCTCAAACACATTTATGCTGAAGCACCGTGTAAAGAGCCAGCATATTGTGTGAACTGAAGGCATAGGCAAAAGCTTG
>CAJNJA010011046.1:0-13866 GCA_905231915.1 Symbiodinium necroappetens | reverse complement strand
ACGCCCTTCTCGTCCTTGGCAGAAAACTTGCACTGCATGCAGGAAGTAGAAGCAGGTCTCAATAGCCACAGGGAAACAACTTTCTGCTGGTCCAATCTAGCATCCCAGTCGTGCACATTGCCTTACTTGTCCAGCTTCCTGGGGAAACAACGTAAAGGTTCACAGGGTTTCATAGCCCAAAACGGTCAAAGCTTGCTTACGAGACTACTAGGTCGCTCATGATGTGCTCATCAACGTACTCGCGCATCAGCTTTCGGAACTGCTTGTGGCTGTCGTTGTAGTAGGGCGTGTTGTATGCCTGATACCATGCTGGATCGCCGAACGGATGCCCCTCGCCATACACCTCCAACCAGCACAACACATGCAAATTCGTCATGCAAGCGTATCTACTAGAAGCAAGTTGGGCTGGAGACCTCCGTGTTCATCCCCTTCAGCATAGCCGGGCTCACCATGGCGTATATATGGCGTTGAATCGGCTCTTGCTAGGCTGGCGCAGTATTCTGGTGCAAAATGCTGAAGCCACAATTCGGCATGCAAACATGCGGCATGCGGTGCCTCCTTGTCTGCACCTGTGCACACCAGCGCCCAACGGCAGCACAACAGGTTGGATGTGACTTTTTCGACCAGCCCAAGAGCCAGCTGGAGCTAGGGATGAAACTTTCGGATTCCAGCGAGGCGCTGTCAGGTTGAAAGAGTTGTGTGACCCTTCCAGGTTTCAGACCTGCCCACCTCGGATCCGAGCTTGGCCGCCTGCTGCGGCGCAAACCTCTGAGAACATCTTGGCCCATTGACTCGTCGACCATCCTACCACACACAAAGGAGTCCATCACCTGGTCAGGCAGGCTTTGTCTCCATAGGTCAGCGCTCGTTGGGTTCCAGGTAGGACATGCCCAGTGCACCTCAGAAGAGATACCGTCGTCGCACATGCACCACCTGAAAGAGTCTGCAAACTTTTGCTGTAGCCAGGCATCTGAAAATATCCTGCTCGCAGCTGGCTTTGACCTGTCACTAAATCGGGGCACATGTTCCTCCCTAGGTCCTAGGTGAATTGAATGCTGCGTGCACGCGCTCGCATCTTAGTGCGCCTTCTCTCCGGTCTTCCGATTCTCCAGCCCGTACTCACTGAGTGTGAGTCCAAGTTCAATGGCTTTCCTGTGATGTACACAGGCACCGCTCCAAACCTTCTACGACCAAAAATGTAGGTGTTACGGCATCCGCAACAAGACCGTGCAAACAGCACAAGCCAATTGCTCAGCCTCCGTTGCGGGTTCGTGCTGATTCAGCAGAGAGGATGATATCGGGTATACGGCGGGTATAAGTGTAATTTTGAAGCGTAAACACACCACTGCCACTTGCCAAACTTCAGGCCCCAGTCTCAGGCGCATCTTCACACCAAGCGCCTGCCGTGAGTACCACGCACCGCCGCAGACTCAGCTTTTCCCTCCGAGGCCAGAACCGCACTGCCGGTGAAGTACAGCATTCCTTAAGCATGTGGCCAGGGCCTGCTGCCTTGTGAAGTAGGCACTGAGCGAACAGACCGTTTCTTCCTCGCCGCTACATGTATCAGAAGAGACGTGAAGCTACAGCTCCGGCCATAGCGGTGCTGAGACAGGGTAACATACGCTCGATCGACAGCTAGTTCGATCCGGACCATCTTCCAACAGTGGTGCGCCAAACCTGCTCGCACGGCTGTGGTGCGAAGGCTTCACCGCAGCATATAGGCTTGACGGATGCAAGGAGTCCCAAGACCGAGGTCAGAAGATCACCTGCATCTTCTGGCCATCTCGGTACTCGTACTGCGGATTCTTTTGCAAGCGGTCGTACCTGTCTAACACCTTCTCTTGGCGCTCGATGTCGTCCACGATTTTGTCCCAATGTCCATAGTCGAAGGGCCCCTTCTTCCTCTTGGAGGCATCGGGCGGCCAAGGGGTGTCGGCAGGCAGGCCAAAGGCTTCCGGTCCCAGGTCTTCAAACTTTGGCATCGGCCTGACAACTGCCCCACTGCAGAACTGCAACCGTAGAGTCTCCGAGCATTCCACTTACACCAAAGAAAGCAGCCTAGCAAAATGTTGGCCCCAGTGTTCTCCGCATTATGCCACGGCGAGTTTCCGGCTCGCTGGGTTTGAGCTGATTCCCTTGTCCGCCGCTCTTCGGCGCTCACACTCACACAAGCCAGGCGAGGTTATTGGTGCGCGGTCCGCCGCTTTTGCGCTCCCGGTTTTCTGCCTCTTGCACGACGTTCGCTCCGACAAGTGTGTGTGACAAGCTCACACGGTTCCCCACACAATTGCCACATCAGGGCCTACCTACAGTCTAGAGTCTAGAAGTCGAAGCACCCTGGTCTCGGACAATGCAAGGCGACAGGGCCTTCGAGCAGCTGCACTTGACTCTCGCATCCGAGTTGTCTGCTCCTCTTCCTCATCTTCACGCATCTCTCGCTCCAAGGAATCCCATTTTGAGTAGTCGAAGTCCAGCTTGTGGGGTTTGGCATCTTTCCGCTTTGCCTCCACTTTCTTGGCTTCATTATCCTGCACAAAGTCTGCGAGACTAGCTGGCTAGCATGTCAAACGCAAGGCAAGTTTTGGGGATGCTCCACAGCAGGGCCTTCTTGGGTGCCAGCAGATAGGCGTGAATCAAAGCGGCTGTGGACTTGAAGTTTTTCCGCTCTGCCATATCTTGTGCAGTAAGCCCTGCCCGATTTTTCACTTCCACCGGGGCACCCGCTTCAAGCAGTGCTGCACAGACTTCCTCGTGGCCGCTATGAGCCGCGTACATCAACGGCGTGTTGCCCTCGCTATTCGAGAGGCGCGGGTTGGCTTTCAAGCTCAAGAGCAAGTTGGTCAGCTCAAGGCTTCCACGGTGGGATGCGAAGTGTAAGCCAGAGTTGCCTTGTAGATTCTGGAAGTTCACGCTCGCACCAGCTTTGTATGCCTTGTTCACCAATCGGCTCTGCAAACCTTGAGAGTCCTTCCATTTGCTTTTGACCTCAGTCCATGCCAGTGCAGCCCTTGGCTCTTTCGGAAGAACCACGAAACCTAGAAGACACAGCTCGGGATCAGACGATAAGCAGGAGGGCAGTGTCCCCCCTGTCGTCTGGAAGGTTCACATCTGCACCTGACTCCATCGCAGCCTCGGCCGTCCTGACATCCTTCTGAGCCAGCGCGCCGAGCAACAAAGCCCCATACTTCTTCGGTCGCTCTCGATCATCGATCAAGGCTTTTAGATCGCGACTCTTTTTCGAGGGATCCTCGGGGATTGGTTCTCCCATCATCTTCTCCCGCCAGTGCCGAAGTGGATTCTCCTCCTCCCCTTGAGTCTGCGCGACCTGAAACAGCCACATGCAGCCGAGTTAAAATTGCTGCGGCTTTAGAGCTCTGCCTTGATCATTTCTGACGCTGAGCGGTTCAGGGAGTCCGTCAGCGTAGCATCTGCTCCGGCTTCCAAGAGCATCTTCGCCGACTCGTCGTCGCCCTGCAACATGCAATGCCACGCTTGTCTGCGCCTAGACACGCCTAGGCACATGGGCTGCGCTGAAGCTCTCTGCTGCTGGGCCTGCTTCGCGGCCATCATCAGAGCAGTTTGTCCAAAGGAGTCGCGAGCATCTGGGTCAGCCCTGGCTTCCAGCACCATCCGCAGCATCTCGTGGGAGGACTTGGCGATGCAGTAGTGGGCTGCACAGCGCCCGGTGTCAGGATGAGGGCAACTGGCTGTCTCCTCATCGAGCTTGGCAAAAGCTTTCATGGCATCACCCTTCTCGATGGCCAAGCAAAGATCCGCCGCGCGCATCGATATGAGCTTGTTCGCCGATGATGCTGCAAACTCTTCCCTGCGCTTTCGCGCCTTTTCCAAGATGTGGTCCAAGTGTGTGACACCATTAGTGTTGACGACAGACCTTGCAGCAGTCTGAAACCACTCCGGATGAGCAATTGCATGCTGCTTTGGAGGTAGCCAGTCCTTTGACGGACCACCCAGGCCTGCACCAGCCACTGCGTGCATGGATTCGGTGCAGTAGCTCTAGTTTACGATGCTTTAGGCTCGCGAGCTGCCTGCAAGCATGGATGGGAGAAAAGGGTATCGACCAAACTTCTTCATGTTTGGCGGAGCCCCCTTCCGTTTACACTCAAAGGTGTCATCGCTAAATTCGTACGGCGCGGAGGGGTCAAAGTCGTCTTCGTCATCGGAAACTGGCGGGCTGACCTTAAGACTCGCGTTGCGACTCGCATTGCGACAATCCCGACACACTATCGAGTTCAGCCGAAGCGCATATTCTGGATAACCGTCCATCTCCGACAAAATCTTCCCGGACAGCGAGGGGATCTGGCTTGGCCCAGCGAGCGGCAACCTGAGGCCGGCATCCTGGCTGCCATGGTGTTGGGAAGCTGATGTCAAGGACAGCTGGATCTACGAACAGACACCGAATCCCAGGGAATGTCCACCTGCTCCATATCATCGAGAAGGGAGCGGGTGTTCACATCTTCCTCCGAGAATTCAGGAAGCTGAGCTTTCCCACATATATATGGTGTGCGAACACCAGCATCAACCAACTCCTCCTCATCATCTGAATTCAACAGGATTTGTCGGATCTCGTCTTCGTACCTTTGCATGATTCTCCGAGACCCTCTTTACCGATATGACTTCTACGAACCGTGAGCCCCTGCACGCACAACCTTGTCGGGCCTCTTGCGGGCTTCCACAAGAAACGGTGGAAAGGATGGAGCGGGCACTGGACAGTCACGCGGATCCTGGGCAGGGGAATCACGCAAAACGAAGACACGAGCGCAAGATTGCCAAGCACCTGCGGATGGATACAGACAAATTCATTAAAGCCAGGCTTCCAACGGGACGTGCCGTGTGTGGGTGTCTGTCAATTATGTTTTGCATCTATGCGCATCTACTTAAGCATCCATCGGTCTATCCGTGCGAAGGCTCTGACCGAAAAAAGGCGAAGGTCTGCCTGGACTGCCCGGGCCGCTCAAGAATGCGAGCTGACATGGAACAGAATCCGTCTTCCGTGAGATTTTTGGCTTGGACACCTCCGGATAGGTCTCTTTGATACGTGAAGGCTCAATATGCCTTTGTGCCTGCATGTGCATGCTCCAACAGTTGCGAAACTTGAATTTGGAGAGTGTTCTCGCCCGCCCGTCCTCCCGCTTTCTCTTGCACTCTTCCGCATTGAGAATGGTACGCAGGACTCCAACCAGCAACAACTACCGATGGGACTCCGCGACTTCGCCCTTGAAGATTCAAGATGCAACGTGCAGCTCCGGAAACGACGAGGGTTGGTTCCATGTCGTCACATGTTGGCTCACATACTTCGGCGGTGTCAGTCTGCACCCGTCCTGCACTGCGGGCGCAATCTGCTGCTTCAGCCACTTTTGGACCTTAGGGCTCCCTTCTGTCGGCCATGATTTGTCCGACCTGCATCAGTCAACATGCAGCTTGCCGCCAGGAAGCTGCATAAGCATGCCACCTAGCTAATCCATGCCAGATGAACTGCCGGCCCATTCCCTCCTCAGGAGGAGGCAGGTGAAAGTAGCTTGCCATGAAAGGTCTGGGTATGCCGGGCATCCTGGAGGTACCAGTTTACCTCGGGCGCCACATCTTCTGGCAGCTCTTGTAGACGTGTAATGATCGACGGCTTCATGTTCTCGTTGTCCTTGGTGGTGGTCGGTCACACACTTAGTTAAAAACGAATTAGGGCACTCTCCAATGGATACCGCCATCAGCTAGTCAGAAGAAACATACTGTACTGCCAGTCTAACAACCGTCCAAGCAGTTGGTCAGCCCAAGTGGCAAAGTGCACGATTTGTGCGATGCCCGGCCAATAGTCGGTGTCATCATTTCTCGCGCGATCTACCTGCGATGTAGACATGTGCTACGCTGTCACATTTACACCCACATATCTCCTCATGCTGCAACATGGGCCAAGCTCAGGTGCAACTCTCTTCTCAACATCCACGCGCATCCCCAGGTCGATGTCGAACTGCAACATGGGCTCGTCCTTTTTGCCAATCAAGTTCACCTCACCTCACAGCTACAGCTCATGCACGCTCGTGCCCATCACTGCAAACCTCCCATTGCCCGGCAGGCCTTCCAGCTGAACCTCCGCGATGGAAAGCTCGTAGTGTTGCCATGGGGTCGAGGCAATGCTTCTTTTCCTTTGGAAAAATCTTGACTCTTGCTTGCTTTGCTGAAATGCTCGACTCGCAGAAATCAAGGCGGAAACAGTCCTGTCAGACGAGTCCTGCATGCTCATCAACAGAAACTCGGGCAACGTCCGCTGTGCCCACCTTTGAAGCTTGCAGCCAGCAGGAGGTTTAAATGCTTTTTCTTCTGAGCACCGTGCGGGTCAACTGTTCACTACAAGTGGTTAGAAGGGCTCGTCCAACCCAGTAACAGCCAAGCTGCTCCAGCAAATCCCGATCGCTCCAGTCCAAGCTCATGGTGACAACAGTGCTTGTCAAAACGATGCAGCTAGCGGACTTGTTTGCCTAAATGCAAAAGCCTTGCAAACTTCCAGGCTTACGGGTGCCGACCTCGTTGTTCAGGGAAACATGCCTGACCTTCTAACCAGTACTGCAGCCAAAAGCGGCGTTTGCAGAGAGCGGCCTACTGCCATGTGCAAATACCATCAAGTGCATGTGTCAAGCGGACATTGAACTCCGGGATCGGCTCGTCGGCTCGGGCCCACACCAAAGTGGTACTGGTCGTTGGGCAAGCAGCGGATGTCGAGCCGTCGGTGCAAGCGCTCGTCTCCCGACAGCCTGTGGATTCAACTCTCGAAGTCATCTGTGCACGTACATTCGAAAGTCCCCACAGAAGAATTTTTTTTCCACAAGGGACTCGACTGCTGCCCTTACTGCCCAGCTTGACCCACACAGCTCGCAAATGGCGGCCTGCAAACACCCATAAACTTCGTGTTGCCGAAAGCCAAGTCCGCTGTCACGTACCCACCATGCTTCAGAGCCTCCACCTCAAACTTCAGCTTGTGGCAGGAAAGAATTTTACAAGTGCTCATTCTTCCAGCTGATGATACACCCTTATCTCGCGAGGAGGGACAAAGGCATGCAGGAGCTTCCCTCCAGCGTTGGCATCGCGCTTTGCCGTTGTGTAATCAGGGTGGCTGATCAACACATCCTTGCAAAGGGAGCTGAGCACTGCCAGCTTCAGTGCAAAATCATGTGCAAACAGCAATGTAACAAAAGAAAGGGATGCAGTTGGGTATGCATCTGAAACAAAGGGAAAGTGTCAATATCACCACAATCAGGTCGTTCCCGCCGGTAGGAACCACAAACCTTGGTTGTCTCACATCGAAGTGCGTTTGAAGCGCAGGTTTCAGCTTGCTTCTCAGGACCCGGCTGTGAGCAGTAACTTGGGATTGCTCCGCAGTCTGCAGGCTTCAAGCATGTGATGATGCTCCTTCATCTCGGCCTGGAGCTGAAGCACAAGACATCGCCATGGCCGCTGCTCTTTGCAGTCAGGTGGCGTAAGGTATCCGCTTCGCGAACTCTTCACAATGGCGGAGTCCGACGACCTGCTCTGTCCAAATCCCGAACAGCGCTCCTCGCACCACATTCATCTATGAGCCTGAGCAGCATCGAGGTGAACCTGGCATTACTCGATGTGCGTGAGAAGAAAGATGACAAAGTGCCCAGACACGCCTGATTCTTGGCAACGGCTTCGCGCAGGTGCAGCAGTGACCGGATGCCCCGCTCCACGAGCTCCGCTGCGCGAACTGCCCCAATGCCATGTACCTCGGGATGCAACTGGTACATTCGATGATTTTCTGAGGCCTCTCGCAAGTGATTTGCCATTACGGCCCTCGCGGACCGAAGTTCGCGCAATGCGATGACATCGCTGTCACGCTTCAGCTCATCCAGCTCGCTGAGTTCTCCAGTCGCCAGAATCACCTCAGATACAGCATCGACTTGCCACATTGGCCCCACAAGACTCCCACCAGGGCAGCAGGTGCAGCAGGTTCTGAGCAGAATGCGTCAATCCGGCCGGCCATGCCAGAGCCGATGCCTGGAATGCCCTTGGCTTGAGCGCCACTCGCAATCGGCTCCTGGTGGGCCCGAAGAGCCTGCGCAGCTTTGGCATAGGCCTGGCGGCTCAGTCGGCTCTTCTGACTGACGAGTCGAGGGCTCTCGGCGCCTGTGAACGGAACCGGTCCCGGCGCAGCTTCTGTATGACACTCATCTCTTCGAAAATGGAAGCGATTCGCTCGTTTCCTGCCATGGGTTCAGAGGGCTAACATGTGCCTCCATGCACTGTTCCGTATGCTCGCCGCCAAAATCAAATCAGGAACATCAAGTGTGCACGAAACTGCGCTCGGGGCGATCGTCAGCGTTACACATGCTTGCCGGGACCGGTCCACTTTGGGCCATGTGCTCCCGCAACTAAACGGTGTCCTAGGGACATCTGTTGCTGCTGTCGCGACCTTGACTCTGCAGTGCATCTTCCATCGTCGGCGCCCGGATTCGCTGACTTGGACCTTGGCCTGTGTGGGGGATCCTGGTCGTCGACCGAGTTGCTACTCGCTTGTTTCCAACGCATCGCGTCGAAGCTCACTTCTGCGAGCGGTCCGCGATTCTGGCCGTGGTCGTCGGTTAAGCTTCCAGGCAAACTCATCTTGCGGCCCATCATCAATACCAACGATTGCTGGCCCCTTGCGCCGGCGCGGGCCCATGATGTGGGCAGGCAGGCGAAAGGCTGCAGCCTGTTCTGGCGTGCACGGCCACAGTCGCATTCTCAGCTCATCGGGTGGAGCACGGCCGGTACGCTTCAGACTTTTTGGCGAGTGAATCGCCATCTGGAGTTCCCGGATACTTTCCTCGAAGTATTCAGGCTTGGCCAAGTCACGTATTTCAGCGATGATCCGCAAAGCAAGGTCAAGCACATCTTCGGGCTTGCCACGACTCTGAAGAATTCGAGCCTCCACTCTGTGACCCTTTTCGAGAAATTTGCGAACCTGATTCAGTTTTCTTTCAAAGTCGTGCTCGTCAATTACCGAGGTGAACCGCATTCCTTTGACTCGCATCGCTGGGTCGAAACTAAATTCCCTCAGACGCTGCTCACGTTTCTGCTCCTCCTTCGAGGCAGCTTGACGATCCATTTCCTCGATATACACATGCAGGTTTACAAGCCGGCACAGCGGAGGCTCAACCTGCCCTGACAAAACGACGAGGTCTGTCCGACGCTGCTTCGCCAGAGCCAGGGCCTCGCCTAGAAGAAAGTCTCCAACCAGCCCTGTGTCGTCAACCACGCGGACGCGCGGAAATGGAATGTCACCGTTTGCGAGGACCTCGTGCACTGAAGCGAAGGCTCTTTGGAATCTCGGAGCCTTCGGGGCTTGCAGGCGTCGCCATGTGGCGTCGAGCGGTTGTCCCCAGCTGATTGACCGGTATGGAGCACGGCCCTGATCTTGACATTGCAATGCCAGCCGCCCATTGGCCAGAACAGGACGGAGCAAATGAGCAAGCGGCGAACACCAGGCCCAACGGCTTCTGGCCACAAGCATGGCAAAGCGGAAAAAGGACAGGACAGGTGTTTGAACTTCAAGACTGCCAAAGTTAAGAAAGCACGAGTAACTGAGGTACGTCTCTGTTTCTATCCTGATCCGAGACTTCGGCTAGGTCATCCGAGAAGGCATTGGCCCAGATGGCTGCAGTCGGAATCTTTCCAGCACATGCATGTGAAGAGAAGCTGGCAGGCACTGTTGTCGATTGTGCCTGTCTTCGAGTCAACGGAGGCAGAGGCATCCTCCTTATCTGCTGCTCTGGCCACAGCTGCATGTCCTGAGTTCGATAAGCCTACAGGTCCGTTTTCAGCACGCAACTCGCAATGCTTTTCTCCATCTTGAAACTGCCCAACACCGCAGCCGCTACCAGTACCACCCCACTGTTATCGGCTTGCGAAGGAAAGAAGTACCATGTCGGGTTGCCTAGGATGAAGCAGTACGTCTGGTGCGAGACAAGACAGCCACAAGATCTGCCAGTCTTTTGCAAGTCTGGATTGGTTGGGTAACTGAGTAGCATGAGCATTGCCCCATATCGACGTGCAGCTTGCCTCGCAGTATCATAGTGGCACGTAAGGCGTTCTACCAGATCTTGCTGGGTGTCTTCGTTCTGGGCCCCTCGGCCCTGCGTCAGAGCAACAAGACCGCTTGCCGATCTTTCTGGTGCTTGACCGTACTAAAGTGGCTGTACACGTCCTCCACCCTGGGCATTGAGGATATGCTAGACCATATGTAGGTCATGATCCACAACAACTTCAACACGTGGCTTGAAGTGATACGTCGATGGAAAGCAGGGCTTCAACAACCAGAAGAACACGATTGGCAAATAGGACTAGGACCGGACCATAGGCAGGCATCATTGTGGGTCTTATCCAGCCTTGGGGCAAGGTCTGAAGGGTGACCGCATCGTTTCTGTGGGGCCGAGGATAGCGGCTGCGGACACCCTGCAGGCGCTGCCAAAATACAAGTAATTACCCATTCCGTGGGTACAACTCATACGTTGATGTTGCTTGTGGTGCGTGTCGAGGCCAGTCGGGCACGTCATCTTTGGTTTTTGCTGAGCGAGTCGCTGAGCAGGGCGACAAAAAAAAGCCTGTGAATATACGCACGCAATTACTGCCAGTACGGATACATGAATAGAGGGGACGTCTCCCCCGGCTGGGATTCATCATGCCTCTGTCTCACCAGGCCTTTCACCCACTGCTGCTCACCAGAATGCCGAATTGAGCTTAGTGACGAATTGGGATACGGTCTGGGAGTGAAGCATCTTCGGCCTCTTGGTCATACATACATACATACATACATACATACGTACATACATACATACATACATACATACATACATACTCACAGTCATATATATATATATATGGTAACCCNNGTTCAAGTCAGCCGCCTTGTCCCTAACATGCGTTCGTGTCCCTTGGTTGTTGCACTATGGGAAAGCAAGCCTTTGTTTACCATAGGTCTAGCAGCTAAACTTAGGATTTACACGATGTTTCTTGACTCAGAGTTCACTATGGTCTTTGCTCCCGATGCTCATCCAAATTCATGGAAACTGTTGGACATGTTGATAAAACCAACATTTTCCATGATTCGCCTGTGGGGAATCATGGAAAATGTTGGTTTTACCAACAACTTCCATGAACAATTTCCATGATTCCGGAAACTATGGCTCCGGCTCTCGTGGTCTCTCCACATTCATGGAAATTGTTGGCAATGTTGGTGAAACCAAAATTTTCCATGATTTGGCTGTGATGAATCATAGAAAATGTTGGTTTTGCCAACGTTTCCAACAATTTCCATGATTACGGGAACAATGCCTGCGGCTCCCGAGGTTTCTCCAAATTTATGGAGATGGTTGAAAAAGTCGGATTCGCCAACATTGTCCACAGGTAAAGATTTCAAACCGGTG
Source organism: Symbiodinium necroappetens (assembly GCA_905231915.1). NCBI lineage: Eukaryota > Dinophyceae > Suessiales > Symbiodiniaceae > Symbiodinium > Symbiodinium necroappetens. The sequence goes on along the minus strand of CAJNJA010011046.1, from coordinate 2,434 downwards.
TTACCGAAGTTTCTGATTGAGGACATCTTATGTACTCATGCGATGTGTGTTTGCAACAAATGGGCCGGTAAGGTATTCGCATCCTTGATTAAACTGAGTATTTTGTCCAACACGAAACTAGGTAATCATCTCTGCTCGAAGACATTACTGTGCGAACAACAGTTCATTGTTGTGTCTGCTTATCACTCCCAAAGCTATACTTCATGTCTACGGTTCAAGATTTACCATAGGAAAACTAACTGTTTCTGTACGAACACACTTCCGAGGACAAACGTATATGGTATTTACTTGTGTCATGTGTTCCTTGGTGTTTGCATGGGGGGCCTGTAGTCGTTGTGTTGCTGCATATTTTGGTGTGGCTTGATGTGCTTACACGAAAGAGCCCTCCATCCAAAGACTATCATTCGCACCAGAATTCTGACATACATCATTGTCGAATGGTCGTCATTTAAATGTCGACAACGAAGTTGAAAAAGACTACAAATCTTAGACCGACCAATAAAATGCAAAGGACTTGTATTATGCACACACTTAAGATGAACATGTCCGGCTTAACTGGGCCTGAAATAAAGGAAAGACTCGACTAGCAACGGAACATAGAACCTACAGCCACGGTATGTCGTATTATGTTTGACTTGGAACACAGTAGTCCACTCTCAACAGGTTAGTAACAAGCAAATGTGTTGCTTGATTAACCATCATCCTATCAAGAGGTCTGCATAGCGCAAGCGTGAATATTCAAAAGGTGCTGAATGGTAGATTTAAAAATGAAGTGGATACACACAGGACTCAGCAAGTAGCACATTTATTTTATATGTAATGCTTGGCCCTTCTTCAACAAGGTTTCTGAGCAATGTACGAATACTCTCAATAACAATCACAACAGTAATTGACACAGTGAACCTTGCCTCGAAAATGATAAGAAACCGGGATGTACATAGCTATCCACCTTGCTACGAAATCGGTGTGGGTGGCCACCGGGATGCTACGTAACATCCCATGCCCTGCAAAGCTCTTTCTTTTATTGAGCTTGAGCTTCAGTAGGCCTGCTTCGCCATACCCCCACTCGCTCACTACTGCATGTTGGCTCCTTGCGACCACCGGCATGGCTGCCAAAACAATCTTTCCATGCCATTCCTTGCTTCTGTCTGCGTGCGCATGCACTCGCAGCCTTTCTGTCCGATTTCTTTCGTGCTTGCTCATGGTGCTCAAGCAAACATATTGGTTGCTTTCGGCACAGACTCTTGACACAACATCCATAACACATGGCTGACTCATGTTTGCGACATGCCCCACCCCTCGGTGCACTTAAGCAAAGCATCAGAATAAACACGAAAACCTAGGTACCGGAGGGTGGGGTAGCATGTATGTAATGTATGTATGTATGTATGAATATTTATATGTATATATATACATATATATATATATATATGTGTGTGTGTGTGTGCATGTGTACAGATACATGTATAGATACATGTTAATGCGTGACAGTTGGATGCCAACGGACGCGAACTAATGCAGGAGGCCATCAGACTTCAATGTGTTGGGTTGTCTCGCCCTGGACTCCATATGTTCAGAAAACGAACAGGACTCGCGGACATGCAACACTTGGAGGCAGCCGGACGCAGCCACCGTGGCACAAGACCAGGTGCCTGGCGCTGCTGTCCCGCAGCCATCTCACGCGCTGGCGGGTGTAGTACTTCGTGCCGAGGGGCTTTCGCCTGCAGCAGGGGCACAGCTAAAGCCATGTGCAACACTGCGAATGTAGCTCACTCTGCGCCTTGCCTGTGAGGTCTCTTCTCCACTCCGCACAAAGTAGCCAGACAACGTCCGCTTTGAACGTGCAGCTGGGACCTGAAAACATGAGTTCTCCATGCTTGGAACCCCGCCCCGCACCCCTTTACGCCTCGCTTGCCTCTGGCCCACGGGACGTCAAAACAGGTGCGCTCCTGTGCAGTTCAGAGGCCGATCGCAATGTGGCCAACACACGACACTCGCACCCTGCGGCAGCCCGCGCAGCTGCAGCTTCTGCAGCATTCGGTGGGAGCTGTTGAAGGCTCCTGGCGCCACTCAGTTTCCACAAGTCCTTCCAAAATCTGCAGAAGGAGAACCGCCCTCAGCGGCCTGCAAAATCCGGTGACCTTATCGCGCTCGACCAATCGAAGCAGATCAAGCTCACAGGATCTGCCTCGAAGGGCCGAACGAAGCTAGAACCGCGCGTCTCCCCCGGGCATCGCTAGCGAGATTCTGAGAGAAGTAACGATAAAAATCGCTCACTGCCACATCTACCCTCCTCTCGCACGAAGCCCAGCCCGTGACTCCATCAATCAACTTGGCACGTCCCTTAATTAAGGCATCAGTCTGAACAGGGATGGCCTAGCTCTTCCATTGAGTTTGGGGAGGGAGGGCGTGACTCCATCAATCAACTTGGCAC